>CM053030.1:535947155-536177155 GCA_028564925.1 Lithobates sylvaticus | reverse complement strand
TGGAGGGCCGCATTCACCTGCTAATAAATTAAGATAACATTAAACTGCCCCCGCACCTCTGGCCCCCTTTACATTACACAGCCCCCGCAACTCTGGACCCCTTTATATTACACAGTCCCCATACCTCTGGACCCCTTTACATTACACAGCCTCACCTGCATATTACATACACAGCCCCCCTGCACATCATACAGCCCCCCTGCATATTACACAGCCCCCGCACCTCTGGCCCCCTTTACATTACACAGCCCCTGCAACTCTGGACCCGTTTATATTACACAGTCCCCATACCTCTGGACCCCTTTACATTACACAGCCTCCCCTGCATATTACATACACAGCCTCCCTGCACATCATACAGCCCACCTGCATATTACACAGCCCCCGCACCTCTGGCCCCCTTTACATTACACAGCCCCTGCAACTCTGGACCCGTTTATATTACACAGTCCCCATACCTCTGGACCCCTTTACATTACACAGCCTCAACTGCATATTACATACACAGCCCCCCTGCACATCATACAGCCCCCTGCATATTACACAGCCCCCGCACCTCTGGCCCCCTTTACATTACACAGATCCCGCACCTCTGGCCCCCCTCTACATTACACAGCCTCCCCTGCATATTACACAGCCCCTGCAACTCTGGGCACCTTTATATTACACAGTCCCCATACATCAGGACCCCTTGACATTACACAGCCTCCCCTGCATATTACATACACAGTCCCCCTGCACATCATACAGCCCCCCTGCATATTACATACACAGCCCCCTGCACATCATTCAGCCCCCCTGCATATTACACAGCCCCTGCACCTCTGGACCCCTTTACATTACACAGCCCCCATACCTCTGGACCCCTTTACATTACACAGCCTCCCCTGCACCAAGTTTGTTTTGAATTCTGTAGATTATTTAAAATCAGGCGCCTTTACGTCTTCTTTAAACCGGAAGTGATGACATCACTTCCGGGTTACTAGATCCGAGAGCCGATCAAAGCCAATTTCGGCTTTATTCGGGTCTTCGGCCAGCCGACCCCGGCGGGGCGTGGAAGGCGGCGGGAGGGGGGGACGTCCCCTCCCGCTGCTTGGTATACCAGCCGAGCGGCTTCTTAGCCCCCGCACCTCACACGATACTACAGTGCTCAGGGCAGCCTCCCCTCCTGCCCACCCGTTGTCACGGCCCTGGGTATGAGGTGTGTGGTCTCAAAGGGAAACCAACCTCATTGCCGTTGAGTTGGCCACCCCCACCTTCACCAGGCCATAAGCCCTTCCTGAGCTGGTCTCTATCTTTGCTCTCCAGATAGAGGCTTACCCCAAGTCCCATAAGAATTTGGAGACTCAGACTACATTTACCTCTTCTTCTCATGCAGAAACTTGATTACAACGGTCCATAGATAACTTAGTTCTATAGTACATGGCCGGCCAAATCAAGATTCCTTGCCCACTTGCCCAAGGGCATTACTTTAACAGCAATAGCTTCCAGCTATCCAGGTGGTACCAACTCGGGAAAATAGTCCTGCTCCCATTTCTCTATGGGTAAGTTGGGTGCCCTTATCTTCCCATCAGCAACTCTCTCAGGGCTCCTCCCACCTTACCATTTATACTGAACAACCCAGAGTGACGGCTTGGCTGCCTAGAACCTCCTGGGCGGGTCTCCCTCAAAAAGGTCCACTACCATCGACAGGAATATGGGGGCATCTAGTGGCAGCGTTAAATACTGCATGTTAACCCACGCTAGGAAAGTGCAAAGGGGCCTTGCCTATCTCTAATGGGGGCACTGATATCAATACAAACCTGGCAGAGGTTTTAACTAGACATGTGCAATTCGTTTCGTTTTTTTTTGTTTTTCGTTTTTTTTCGTTATTGTACGAATGAACAAATCATTCGAATCGTACGAATCCGAATAACGAATCGTAACGAATCGTTCGAATCGTACGAATTCGATTAACGAATCATTTGAATCGAACGAATCCGAAAAACAAAGAAAATCCGAAAAAAACTAATTAGAAACAACGAATGTACTAATGAAGAAAATCCGAAAAACGAAAACGAACGAAAAAATTCGTACATTCATAACAATTTTTTTTTTGTTGAATTGGTAATTTTCCGTGTCCCTTACAATGGCGCTGCTAAACGTGCTTCGAATGGATTGAACAAAAAAATTCGTACATTCGTAACTTTTTTTTTTTTTCGATTCGTAACTTTTTTTTCGATTCGTAACTTTTTATTTTTTCGATTCGTAACTTTTTTTTATTTTTTTTTTTCGATTTGTAATTTTCCGTGTCTCTATTGAACCAAAAAATTCGTACATTCGTAACTTTTTTTTTGATTCGTAACTTTTTTTCGATTCGTAACTTTTTTTTTTTTCGATTCGTAACTTTTTTTTTTTTTTTTTTTTTTTTTTCGATTTGTAATTTTTCCGTGTCTCTATTGAACCAAAAAATTCGTACATTCGTAACTTTTTTTTTCGATTCGTAACTTTTTTTTTTTCGATTCGTAACTTTTTTTTTTGATTCGTAACTTTTTTTCGATTCGTAACTTTTTTTCTTTTCGATTCGTAACTTTTTTTTCAATTCGTAACTTTTTTTTTTTTTCGATTTGTAATTTTCCGTGTCTCTATTGAACCAAAAAATTCGTACATTCGTAACTTTTTTTTCGATTCGTAACTTTTTTTCGATTCGTAACTTTTTTTTTTTTCGATTCGTAACTTTTTTTTCAATTCGTAACTTTTTTTTTTTTTTTTTTCGATTTGTAATTTTCCGTGTCTCTATTGAACCAAAAAATTCGTACATTCGTAACTTTTTTTTCGATTCGTAACTTTTTTTTTTTTTTCGATTCGTAACTTTTTTTTTCGATTCGTAACTTTTTTTTTCGATTCGTAACTTTTTTTAATTTTTTTTTTTCGATTTGTAATTTTCCGTGTCTCTATTGAACCAAAAAAAAAATTCGTACATTCGTAACTTTTTTTCTTTTTTTCGATTCGTAACTTATTTTTTTTTCGATTCGTAACTTTTTTTTCGATTCGTAATTTTTTTTTTTTTTCGATTCGTAACTTTTTTTTTTTTCGTAACTTTTTTTTCGTAACTTTTTTTTCAATTCGTAACTTTTTTTTTTTTTTTTCGATTTGTAATTTTCCGTGTCTCTATTGAACCAAAAAATTCGTACATTCGTAACTTTTTTTTCGATTCGTAACTTATTTTTTTTTCGATTCGTAACTTTTTTTTTCGATTCGTAAATTATTAAAAATGTAATAATAGCATGCACATTACATCAAATGATTTGATATGATATGAATTATGCTCCGATTACGAATCTACGAATGTTACGAATGAACGAATAAATACGAATGCGTCCGAAAATTAAACTAACGAAAAAACGAATCAACGAAAAAATAACTCTTACGAATGTACGAATCGTTACGAATACGAACACCGACGACTTACGAATGTACGAATCGTTACGAATACGAACACCGATGACTTACGAATGTACGAATCGTTACGAAACGACAGAAACGAAAAAAACGAAACGAAAAAAAAAAAACAAATTTTTTTGTTGTGCACGTGTCTAGTTTTAACCGTTCCTCGATCTATCCAAAGGTTGCCCAGGGCTCTCCAACCTGGAGTTCTACTTTAAACCCCGACGATGCGGTGAAGAAATCTTTCACATCGATATCAGAAGCTGAATTCCTTTGTTGGACCGAGCGGCTCTCTTTCCACTTGTTCCAGACGTTGTACAGATCTTATTACAAGCCGCTGACACACAGTATGTGGCACTGCCAAGCAGAAAGCACACATTGTATTAGTTGGGGAAATACTGCTCTGCCCACCAGACGTCTGTTTCTAGACACAAATAAACGATATTTATATATCTAAAAACGAAAAAAAAAATCAAAAATAACGAAGAACCCTAATGATGCAAACCTCATTCTGTTCCATAGTTGGGAGCCAAGCGCTGGAATCCTTGTCCGCGGCTTTCCGTGATGCGATGGATGTAGACGCCAGCTCTGTGTTTCATATTTCACACCCACGGTTGGCAGAGGACGCCTGTTATGTTCGCACTGTTGTGGTTGATGATGAAATGTTGCTCTCAGGAACATTGTCACCTCTTCCAATGTCGGAGAGATTTCATATTCTTAAAGCGGTTCTGCACACATTTCATTTAGTAAATCTCTTTGCCTTCCAAATCAGGCAAAGAGTACTAAATGAAATGTTTTTATTTTTTATTTTTTTTACTTACCTTGTAATTGAAGACTTCCGGTCTTCTCTCTCTGCGGCGGTGGGCGGGGTCTCTGCGTCGATCGTCGTCACGCCGCACTGTCTCCTGGGATCTGGTGTCATTGATCCCAGGAGTCAGTGCGGGCATCTTCCGAAATCTCCCGAGATTTCGGCCACATCTTCCGAAATCTCCCGAGATTTCGGCCACATCTGCCGAAATCTCGTGAGATGTCGGCAGATGTGCCGTTACTGCGCACACGCGAGTAACGGCGGTGCATGCTGGGCCATCTAAAGTTCCTGTGGGGGTTTCACATGCCCACAGGCAAGATGGCCCCCAGCACTAAAGAAGAAGACGAGGAACTTCATCGGACGAAAACCGGCGGCGATCGAGATGGAAGATGGAACAGGTGAGTCCCCCAATAAAGGTAAGCATACTTTATATTCCGTCCCAAAAAAAAAAATTTTTTTACAGAGTGCAGAACCGCTTTAAGAAGAACGAGGTTCGCGGCTGAACTTTTTCGGAGGCTGGATTAGCAAATCTCGTAAGAAGAGTGAATTGCGTTACCGCCGGAAAAAAAAAAAAAAAGAGACCAAGGCAGAGGGAGCGATGATCATTGGAATTATTCTCTAAAGCGGCGTACACACGGTCGGAATTTCCGATGGAAACAGTCCGATGGGAGCTTGTCATCGGATTTTCCCCCCGTGTGTACGCCCATCGGTCTTTTTCTGTCGGAATTTCCGACGGACTTTGGATTGAGAACCTGTTCTCAATTTTTCCGACGGAAAACCTTTCTATCGGATTTTCCGATCGTGTGTATGCAATTCCGACACGCAAAATTCCGACGCATGCTCGGAAACAATTCGACGCATGCTCGGAAGCATTAAACTTCCCTTTTATAGTGCTGTCGAACGTGTTTTATGCCGCTGTGTTATTGACGGTCGGAATTTGGTGTGACCGTGTGTAGGCAACACAGCTTGAGCGGAATTCCGTCGGAATTCCGTCGGAAAAACCGTCCGAGTTTTTTCTGACGAGAATTCCGATCGTGTGTACGAGGCATAAGTGATGTGAGATAATAGGTGTAATCAGGTGTTAGACACATGTAGCGGTACCACCCCCGTAGGGGCAGCTGGATATTGTGGCCCCACCTGTCACCTCTGCCCAGCCCGGCATCCACTTCCCATTCAGCTTAGAGACAATGAACAGTCTGTAGGTTTGTTTTGTATTTTATTGAGGGATTTCGAACTTGGAAAGGGTAAGGGAAGTTATGGGATGCCCAGAATCAATAGTAGAATTAATTGAATGATCAGTTGGAACCTCTATTTACTCCAGAGCTGGAGCTCCAGCCTCCTGCAGCACAACGCTTATTTGTAGACTGTTCCTGTCTCTCCTGTACCATACTTGGTTCCTGGTACAGCCAGCACATGGTAGGCCCAACTCTGACTCTGTCAGGCCTTAGCAACCGCCATTTGCAGGCGGGGCAGGGATGGACTGGCCATCGGGACTACCGGGAGATTCCCGGTGGGCGGATGGCCAGTGTGGGCCGGTTTCAGCCACATCTGCGGTGCGCGGCGATCTACCCATCAACCGCCGACAGCTGGCGCCTGACGGGTAGATCGAGATGCATGCAGAGTAGCGCAGGAAGCGATTGTCTGTAGTAAGTTCTCTCTCATGTCACGCAGCGCTGCTCGCTCCGCGGCGCCCCCTCCTCTCTTCTATCCCCATTGGCTTGTAAGATCATCTGGGATAGACCAGAAAAGAGGGGGGGCCGCCGGGGAGCGAGCAGCGCTGCGTGACATGAGAGAGAACTTACTACAGACAGATGCTTCCTGCGCTACTCTGCATAATGGCTAGTAAGATCCCATAAAGTGCCCTATAATGTGCCCTGATGATGTGCCCCCTGATGTTGTGCCCCGTGCCCTGATGTGCCATGTGGCCTGATGTGCCCCATGCCCTGATGATGTGCCCCCTGATGTTGTACCCCATCATGTGCCCCCTGATGTACCTGTTGTGCCTTGATGTGCCATAATGTGCCCCGATGTGCCATGTGCCCCATGTCCTGATGTGCTATGTACCATATGCCCCATGCCCTGATGTGCTATGTGCACTGTGCCCTGTGCCCCGTGCCCTGGTGTGCTATGTGCCATGTGCCCCATGCCCTGATGTGCCATGTGCCGTGATGTGCCCCGATGTGCCATGTGCCCTGATGTGCCCCGTGCCCTGATGTTCTATGTGCCATGTGCCCCGTGCCCTGATGTGCCATGTGCCTTGATGTGCCATGTGGCCTGATGTGCCCCATGCCCTGATGTGCCCTGTGCCTTGATGTGCCCCGATTTTCACTATGCCCTAATGGTCCCCATGACCTGATATGCCCCGTGCCCTGATGTCCTATGCCCTGATGTACCCTGTGACCTGATGTGCCTTGTGCCATGATGTACTGTGCCCTGACGTGTTGTGCCCTGTACCCTGATGTGTTGTGCCCTGATGTACTGTAACCTGTGCCCTGATGTCCTGTACCCTAATGTGCCGGACTCTGTACCCTGATGTGCTGGGCTCTGTACCCTGATGTGCTGGGCTCTGTACCCTGATGTGCTGGGCTCTGTACCCTGATGTGCTGGGCTCTGTACCCTGATGTCCTGTACTCTGACGTGTTGTGCCCTGATGTGCCCTGTACGCTGATGTGCTGGGCTCTGTACCCGAATGCGCTGTGCCCTGTACCCTGATGTGGCCTGGTGTGTTGTGCCCTGATGTGCTTGGCTCTGTACCCTGATGTGCTGTGCCCTGATGTAACGTACCCTGATGTGTTGCGCCCTGGGCCGGTCTGGATGAAGTCCAGGGCCACATTTTTGTCCCAGTCCAGCCCTGAGGCAGGGACCTGCAGGCCCCTTTGATATAGCAACAAAAATAGGAAAGTCTTTTTAGTGCTAGCTGACCTTTGGTGGACTACTGCTCCCAGTCAGTCCTCTTCAGGCCCTGCCAGCCCTCCTGGCTGCAGCTGCCCAACTCCACTGCCCGTGACACCACAGTCTCTCTTGCTGGCTCTACATCCATCTCAGACTGCACTCTGCCAGTCCGCTCCGGCATGCCTCCCCAGCTTCCCAACTGTGCCCGTCACTCGCCAGCCCTCCTGGTTGCACTCCGGTGGATCCCTCCTGGAGACTTGCCCAGAAACACTGTCTCCCGTTGTGCTTCTCGGTCCCTCTCTGTGCCTCCTGTGCAGATCCTTCATTACTCAGAAAGGCTCCGACATGCACCTAAACCCCACAGGCCCAAGGCCACCCCCCCCCCCCCCCCCCCCAGACTACCAAGTGCTCCATCTAAAGCCCTCACATTTCTTCTCTCTTTTCATGTGACAACACTGAAGAAATGACACTTGTCTACAATGTAAAGTAGTGAGTGTACAGCTTGTATAACAGTGTAAATTTGCCGTCCCCTCAAAATAACTCAACACACAGCCATTAATGTCTAAACCGCTGGCAACAAAAGTCAGGACACCCCTAAGTGAAAATCTCCAAATTTGGCCCAAATTGTCAATATTTTGTGTGGCCGCCATTATTTTCCAGCACTGCCTTAACCCTCTTGGGCATGGAGGTCACCAGAGCTTCACAGGTTGTCACTGGAGTCCTCTTCCCCTCCTCCATGATGACATCACGGAGCTGGTGGATGTTGGAGACCTTGCGCTCCTCCACCTTCCGTTTGAGGATGTCCCACAGATGATCAATAGGGTTTAGGTCTGGAGACATGCTTGGCCAGTCCATCACCTTTACCCTCAGCTTCTTTAGCAAGGCAGTGGTGGTCTTGGAGGTGTGTTTGGGGTGGTTATCATGTTGGAGTACTGCCCTGCGGCCCAGTCTCTGCAGGGCAGTGAGGGGTGTACTCACTTTTGTGAGATACTGTATATCGTCATGCTGGCCTGGGCTTACAGTACTCTTAGATAGATCGGGGGCCCACACCTCAACGTCACTCTGCCCAGGAGTAAAGACTACCAACTTCTGATGTGGGAGGAGACAATAAGTGACCAGTCAGAAGACTGGACTGCTGGATTCAGGTACATAGAAGGGAGGTAAGGAACAAGTAGTTGTAGGGAGGGCAGGAGTGGCGTTCTCCGAGAACCCGGAGTTGGGCGTTTTAGGGTGAAGTTTTAGGCTAGAATGTTTCTAGCTCAGAGCTTGCTGTGTGTCATCATAGAGAGGAGAGTGGGAAGGCCAACTCAAGTGGGCCAATCCGATAGAGGAGAAAGATCCATATCTGCCGAGGTGGACCAATGTATGGCTTCCAGGAGGCCAAAAACACGGCTTCTGTTTTCCTTCCTGATAAAGGGAAATCTTCACAATGAAAAGATTTAGGTGAACCTACCATGAGATGTTTTTCCATGTAAAGTATATTCACCCATAAAGAATGTTTCATTATTAGACATGTGCAATTTGTTTTTGTTTTTTTTTCGTTTTTCGTTTTTTTTTTCGTTATTTTCGTTCATTCGTTATCGTACGAATGATTCGCTAAAAATTTTAACGAATCGAACGAATCCGAAAATAACGAAAATCCGAAAAAAACAAATTAGAAACAACGAATCTACGAAAGAAGAAAATTCGAAAAACGAAAACAGGAACAACGAAAATCAAAATGAACGAAAAAATTCGTACATTCGTAACTTTTTTTTTTTTGCAATTCGTAATTTTCCGTGTCTCTTACAATGGCGCTGCTTAACGTGCTTCGAATGGATTGAACGAAAAAATTCGTACATTCGTAACTTTTTTTTTCGATTGGTAATTTTCCGTGTCTCTTACAATGGCGCTGCTTAACGTGCTTCGAATGGATTGAACGAAAAAATTCGTACATTCGTAACTTTTTTTTCGATTCGTAATTTTCCGTGTCTCTTAAAATGTAATAATAGCATACACATTACATAACATGATGAATTGTGCTCCGATTACGAATCTACGAATGTTACGAATGTACGAATAAATACGAATGCGTCCGAATTTCGAATAAACTAATAAACGAAAATTAAACTAACGGAAAAACGAATCAACGAAAAAATAACTCTTACGAATTTACGAATCGTTACGAATCAACGGAAACTAAAAAAAACGAAACGAAAATAAACACATTTTTTTGTTGTGCGCATGTCTAGTGTTTATTATCTTTCATGCAGATCACAGTATTCACCCTGTCATTGCCTTCATCTGTTTTACCCTCCAGAAGGATGGTGCCACCTATGTTCAGATGTCCTCCAAGGTCATCATCTACTTCCTGGACTCGGGTGGCAGCCAGGGGCGGACTGACCATTTGGGCTCTCGGGCACTGCCCGAGGGCCCCATGCCACTAAAGGGCCCCATCAGGGTTGCCAGCCTCAATAAAACCAGGGACAGTATGTAAAAATCTGTGTTTTTTTTTAAATTCCAAGATTGTAGCTGCCCCGCTTCTCCAGTACCTTTTCAGTGTGTGTATGTGTATTCTGTGTGTGTATATTGTGTGTCTGTGTGTGTATACTGTGTAGCCCCATAATCTATTGCCTGGGGGCCCCATAATCTCCTATTGCCCAGGGACCCCATAATCTTCCATTGCCCGGGGGCCCCATGAGTTGTCAGTCCGCCCCTGGTGGCAGCTCAGCGATAACACAGTCGGGAGCAGTTTTTGACAGTGTTAACAAATGTCTGACACAGATCAGCTCCTGCTACAGCCTCACATGGTGCGACTTGCTACAGTTACAATGTTGGAGTCTGATTAGTGGGGGATAAGAAACTGAGCAGACTAATGGCATCATCTCAGCCTAGGCCAAGTCACTGGGGGAGGGGAAATTAGGAAATGTATCCTCCTGCCTGCAGCAGACTAATGGCATCATCTCAGCCTAGGCCAAGTCACTGGGGGATGGGAGAATGAAGAGAATGAGGAAATGTTTCCTCCTGCCTGCAGCAGACTAATGACAACCTCTCAGCTTAGGCAAAGTCACTAGGGGAGGGGAGAACAAGTAGCTGCCTCCTCCTGTCTGCAGCAGGCTGATGACATCATCTCAGCCTAGGCCAAGTCACTGGGGGAGGGGAGAATGAGGCAATGTTTCCTCCTGCCTGCAGCAGACTAATGACATCATCTCAACAGAGGCAATACTGAGGGAGGGGAGAATAAGGAAATGCTTCCTCCTGCCTGCAGAAGACTGATTACATAACCTCAGCCTAGGCAAAGTCACTGGGGGAAGAAAGAATGAGGAAATGCTTCCTTCTACCTGCAGCAGACTAATCTCAGCCTACGCCAAGTAACTGGGGGGAGGGGAAAATTAGGAAATGTTTCCTCCTGCCTGCAGCAGACTAATGGCATCATCTCAGCCTACGCCAAGTCCCTGGACTGAATCTTGAGGACAACATTTAATTTCTATAAGATGGAGCTTTATAGATAAATCATAGTGTTGCAGATTATTGTGACAAGTCAGAAGTTTATTCACACGGACTTGTTAACGAAACCTCTTGACCGTATCTGCAGGCCCAACACATTGAGGTGTAGCCGGAGGGTTCAGTTTTGGCCTTTGCATTAATGAAGAGCAATACCCAATGAAGCCAAGTGCAAGTGAATCGTGAAAAATAGGCTTATATGCAAGTTATTGTCATAAAAAGTGTTTGGGGACCCGGGTCCTGCCCCAGGGGAGTGTTTGGGGACCCGGGTCCTGCTCCAGGGGAGTGTTTGGGGACCCGGGTCCTGCCCCAGGGGAGTGTTTGGGGACCCGGGTCCTGCCCCAGGGGAGTGTTTGGGGACCCGGGTCCTGCTCCAGGGGAGTGTTTGGGGACCCGGGTCCTGCCCCAGGGGAGTGTTTGGGGACCCGGGTCCTGCCCCAGGGGAGTGTTTGGGGACCCGGGTCCTGCCCCAGGGGAGTGTTTGGGGACCCGGGTCCTGCCCCAGGGGAGTGTTTGGGGACCCGGGTCCTGCCCCAGGGGAGTGTTTGGGGACCCGGGTCCTGCCCCAGGGGAGTGTTTGGGGACCCGGGTCCTGCCCCAGGGGAGTGTTTGGGGACCCGGGTCCTGCCCCAGGGGAGTGTTTGGGGACCCGGGTCCTGCCCCAGGGGAGTGTTTGGGGACCCGGGTCCTGCCCCAGGGGAGTGTTTGGGGACCCGGGTCCTGCCCCAGGGGAGTGTTTGGGGACCCGGGTCCTGCTCCAGGGGAGTGTTTGGGGACCCGGGTCCTGCCCCAGGGGAGTGTTTGGGGACCCGGGTCCTGCCCCAGGGGAGTGTTTGGGGACCCGGGTCCTGCTCCAGGGGAGTGTTTGGGGACCCGGGTCCTGCCCCAGGGGACATGTATCAATGCAAAAAAAACTTTTAAAAACTGCAATTTTTTCGGTAGCAGTGATTTTAATAATGCTTAAAGTGAAACAATAAAAGTGTAATATTCCTTTATATTTCGTACCTGGGGGATGTGTATAGTATGCCTGTGAAGCGGTGCATGTTTCCCGTGCTTAGAACTGTCCCTGCAAAAAGTGTCATTTTTGCAGGAAAAAAAGTCTTTTAAAATCACTCGCGGCTATAATGAATTGCCGGATCCCGTAATACAGAGAACAGTCATTGAAAGTCATTGATAAAAAAATAAAATATGCCTGGGGGTTCCCCCAAATTCAATTACCAGGCCCTTCAGGTCTGGTATGGATATTAAGGGGAACCCTGGGTCAAATAAAAAAAAAATGACGTGGGGTTCCCCCCAAATATCCATACCAGGCCCTTTATCCGAGCACGCAACCTGGCAGGCCGCAGGAAAAGAGGGGGGGGACGAGAGAGCGCCCCCCCCTCCTGAACCGTAGCAGGCCACATGCCCTCAACATTGGTCTGTGACCCCTCAAAGCACCATGTCCCCATGTTGATAGGGACAAGGGCCTCATCCCCACAACCCTGGCCGGTGGTTGTGGGGGTCTGCGGGCGGGGGGCTTATCAGAATCTGGAAGCCCCCTTTAACAAGGGGACCCAGATGTAACGGAAACCTGCGTTACATCAGAGGGGGTCACCCGTACGTCACTGGGGAAGCCCGGCTTTCCCCTTGCGTCAGAGGGGGGCAGGGTCAGGTGACGGGTGGCCTGGTACTCCTCAGCTAAGACCTGGGATCCCCACAGTGTCTCCGTGGAGACCGGATGAGCTGCGCTGGACGTCATCGGAAGAGATCATCCATCGCTGGACCCCGGAGAAGAGATCCGCCATCGCTGGATAGCAAGAGTGGATTACCACCGCTGGAATCTTTTTTTTATTTTTAACAAATGACTTTTCCCAACAGTGTCTGTGTGTTTTTTAACCATTTTTTTTACACTTTCTTTGTGAAATGGCAGGGGTACGTTTGTACCCCCTTACCATTTCAAACAGGGGGGGGGGGGCTGGGATCTGGGGGTCCCCTTGTTAAAGGGAGCTTCCAGATTCTGATAAGCCCCCCGCCTGCAGACCCCCACAACCACCGGCCAGGGTTGTGGGGATGAGGCCCTTGTCCCTATCAACATGGGGACATGGTGCTTTGAGGGGTCACAGACCCCCAAAGCACCCTCCCAATGTTGAGGGCATGTGGCCCGGTACGGTTCAGGAAAGGCGCTCTCTCGTCCCCCCCCCCCCCCTCTTTTCCTGCGGCCTGCCAGGTTGCGTGCTCGGATAAAGGGTCTGGTATGGATTTTTGGGTGGAACTCCGCGCCATTTTTTTTTTTTAAATTTGGCGTGGAGTTCCCCTTTAAAATCCATACCAGACCTGAAGGGTCTTTTTTGCATTGATACATGTCCCCTGGGGCAGGACCCGGGTCCCCAAACACTTTTTATGACAATAACTTGCATATAAGCTAGGGTTGTCCCGATACCGATACTAGTATCGGTATCGGGACCGATACCGAGCATTTGCGCGAGTACTTGTACTCGCACAAATGCTCCCGATGCCAGATCCGATACCTGGTCAGCGGGCAGTCAGCTGGTGGATGGAGGGCGGCCGGAGTGAGCTGGTGGGCGGAGAGGGCAGGCGGAGTGAGCTGGTGGGCGGAGAGGGCAGGCGGAGTGAGCTGGTGGGCGGAGAGGGCAGGCGGAGTGAGCTGGTGGGCGGAGCGGGCAGGCGGAGTGAGCTGGTGGGCGGAGCGGGCAGGCGGAGTGAGCTGGTGGGCGGAGCGGGCAGGCGGAGTGAGCTGGTGGGCAGAGCGGGCAGGCGGAGTGAGCTGGTGGGCGGAGCCAGCCTGTGTAATGAGACACATTACACGGGTGCCTGTGTGAAGGGGGCGTGTCTTCTGCTGCCCTGTAGACAGAGAGACAGAAATACAACAGAGAGGGAGACAACATCAGAGAGAGAGAGAGAGACACCAGAGAGAGAGAGAGAGAGAGACACCAGAGAGAGAGAGAGACACATCAGAGAGAGAGAGAGAGACACCAGAGAGAGAGAGAGACACCAGAGAGAGAGACACACCAGAGAGAGAGAGAGAGACACCAGAGAGAGAGAGAGAGACACCAGAGAGAGAGAGAGAGAGAGAGAGAGAGACATCAGAGAGAGAGAAAGAGAGAGAGAGACACCAGAGAGAGAGAGAGAGACACCAGAGAGAGAGAGAGAGAGACATCAGAGAGAGAGAGAGAGAGACATCAGAGAGAGAGAGAGAGAGAGAGAGACATCAGAGAGAGAGAGAGACACACACATCAGAGAGAGAGAGAGAGAGAGAGAGAGAGACATCAGAGAGAGAGAGAGAGACACCAGAGAGAGAGAGAGACACCAGAGAGAGAGACACACCAGAGAGAGAGAGAGAGACACCAGAGAGAGAGAGAGAGAGACACCAGAGAGAGAGAGAGAGAGAGAGAGAGACATCAGAGAGAGAGAAAAAGAGAGAGAGAGACACCAGAGAGAGAGAGAGAGAGACACCAGAGAGAGAGAGAGAGAGAGACATCAGAGAGAGAGAGAGAGAGACATCAGAGAGAGAGAGAGAGAGAGAGAGACATCAGAGAGAGAGAGAGACACACACATCAGAGAGAGAGAGAGAGAGAGACATCAGAGAGAGAGAGAGACATCAGAGAGAGAGAGAGGAGACACGAGAGAGAGAGAGAGTGAGGAGACACCAGAGAGAGAGATAGAGACATCAGAGAGAGAGACAGACATCAGAGAGAGAGAGAGAGAGAGAGAGAGACCACAGAGAGAGAGAGAGAGAGAGAGAGAGAGAGAGAGAGAGAGACATCAGAGAGAGAGAGAGAGAGACATCAGAGAGAGAGAGAGACATCAGAGAGAGAGAGAGAGAGACATCAGAGAGAGAGAGAGAGAGAGAGAGACATATCAGTGAGAGAGATCAGAGAGAGAAATACATACAAGAGAACGATCAGAGAGAGAGCGATCAGAGAAAAACATCTGAGAGAAAGAGCCCATAAGTGCCATCTATCAGTTCCAGCCACTTGCCGGTGCCACCTATTAGTGCCCATATGTGCCGTCTATCAGTGCCACCTATCAGATTGCATAAGTGCTGCCTATCAGTGCCATCAGTGCCCATAAGTGCCACCTATCAGTCCCCATCAGTCAAACTGACACATGACATTAAAAAAAAGTATCGGTAATCGGTATCGGCGAGTACTTGAAAAAAAGTATCGGTACTTGTACTCGGTCTTAAAAAAGTGGTATCGGGACAACCCTAATATAAGCCTTTAAAATCAGCACTTTAGATTTCTCCCATAGACTTCTACAGGGTGTTCGCGGGAATTTGCCGCAAACACCCCAAATTGTTCGCTGTTCGGTGAACAGGCAATGTTCGAGTGGAACTCGAAGCTCATCCCTGGTGAAAACAACATAAAACAAGAAGCTCAACCAGGAATAAGAGAAATAAAAACGAAATAAATAAATAAATTATATCCAGTTTTTCGATCTCTTTACCGCCAAGTCACCAGCAGCGCCTTCACGTCACAATTACATGTTTTCCTATAATTGCTTTGTTTTGAATTTATTACACATCACCCGTCTTTACATAACCCCATTACACAGCAAGGCCGAGCGTGGAGACACACAACAAATAATTTGCTCCAGCAAAAAAATAATAATGTCTTTAATTTATGGCATTGTAGATGATTGTTCTGCAATTACCCGGGACGGTTGGTAACATTGGTGGAGCTCGGCCTCCGCTTGGCACATGAACAACAAATCAAAACAAAAGAAAAAAAAACTGCAAAAATATCACCCTAAATACAATATTAACCACATGAGAACCGGGAACTAAAGAATGATCTATCGATTTGTTCTTCGGGGACATAGAGGGGTTTAGTTCAGTAGAAGATTTACACCAATCAGTCATGAGGTTCCGATGACCCATCTCATATAATATTGGGTAGGTCCCCCTTTTCTGACCCATCCAGGCATGGACTCCACTAGACCTCTGAAGGTATGATGTGGTATTTGGCACCAAGCCGGCAGGAGCAGATCCTTTAAGAGAGACCCCTGCCATCCGGAATACCGTGTCCAGGAAGGGGTGTACTTGGGTCACCAACAATGTTCAGGTAGGTGGAACGTAACATCAACATGAATGGCAGGAGCCAAGGCTTCCCAGCAGAACATGACCCAAAGCATCACACTGCCTCCCCCCCCCCGGCTTGTCTTCTTACCACAAGTTCAGATGTAAAGGGGAACTCTGTGGATTCAGATGTTAAGGGGAACTCTTTGGGTTCAGATGTAAAGGGGAACTCTGTGGATTCAGATGTAAAGGGGAACTCTGGGAATTCAGATGTAAAGGGGAACTCTGGGAATTCAGATGTAAAGGGGAACTCTGGGAATTCAGATGTTAAGGGGAACTCTGGGAATTCAGATGTAAAGGGGAACTCTGTGGGTTCAGATGTAAAGGGGAACTCTGTGGGTTCAGATGTAAAGGGGAACTCTGGGAATTCAGATGTTAAGGGGAACTCTTTGGGTTCAGATGTAAAGGGGAACACTGTGGGTTCAGATGTAAAGAGGAACTCTGTGGGTACAGATGTAAAAGGGAAAGCTCTTTGAGTTCAGATGTAAAGGGGAACTCTGTGAATTCAGATGTAAAGGGGAACTCTGTGGATTCAGATGCAAAGGAGTACTCTCTGCATTCAGATGTAAAGGGAAACTCTGTGGATTCATATGTAGAGGGGAACTCTGTGGATTCAGATATAAAGGGAAAACTCTTTGAGTTCATATGTAAAGGGGAACTCTGTGGGTTCAGATGTAAAGGGGAACTCTGTGGGTTCAGATGTAAAGAGGAACTCTGTGGATTCAGATGTAAAGGGGTACTCTGTGGGTTCAGATGTAAAGGGGTACTCTGTGAATTCAGATGTAAAGGGGAACTCTGTGGATTCATATGTAGAGGGGAACTCTCTGGATTCAGATATAAAGGGGAAACTCTTTGAGTTCATATGTAAAGGGGAACTCTGTGGGTTCAGATGTAAAGAGGAACTCTGTGAGTTTAGATGTAAATGGGAACTCTGTGGGTACAGATGTAAAAGGGAACTCTGTGGGTACAGATGTAAAAGGGGAACTCTGTGGGTTCAGATGTAAAAAGGGAACTCCGTTAGTTCAGATGTAAAGGGGAACTCTGTGGGTACAGATGTAAAAGGGGAACTCTGTGGGTTCAGATGTAAAAGGGGAACTCTGTGGGTTCAGATGTAAAGGGGAACTCTGTGAGTTTAGATGTAAATGGGAACTCTGTGGGTACAGATGTAAAAGGGGAACTCTGTGGGTACAGATGTAAAAGGGGAACTCTTTGGGTTCAGATGTAAAGGGGAACTCTGTGGGTTCAGATGTAAATGGGGAACTCTGTGGGTTCAGATGTAAAGGGGAACTCTGTGAGTTTAGATGTAAAGGAGAACTCCATTAGTTCAGATGTAAAAGGGGAACTCTGTGGGTACAGATGTAAAAGGGAACTCTGTGGGTACAGATGTAAAAGGGGAACTCTTTGGGTTCAGATGTAAAGGGGAACTCTGTGGGTTCAGATGTAAAGGGGAACTCTGTTAGTTCAGATGTAAAAGGGGAACTCTGTGGGTTCAGATGTAAAGGGGAACTCTGTTAGTTCAGATGTAAATGGGAACTCTGTGGATTTAGATGTAAAAGGGGAACTCTGTGGACTCTGATGTAAAGGGGGAACTCTGTGGACTCTGATGTAAAGGGGGAACTCTGTGGACTCTGTAAAGGGGGAACTCTGTGGTCTCTGATGTAAAGGGGGAACTCTGTGGACTCTGATGCAGACTCTGGTGATTAAAAATGTTATTTAATCACAAAATATATGTATAGTGTATACTACAAAAAAATGTGCTGAAGTGTTGGGGTTTGGTTTGAAGAAAAGGAGGCAACCCTACCCAAGACGGCGGGAAGGGGGCCCACTGCAGAACATGTGAAAGGGTCCCACTGTGAGATCATAATGAAGGGCCCTGCGATGGGAGTAATCAGTGGGAAGGACCCCGGGCTCGGAGGGAATGATCCCGGGACCAAAGGTCCGGGGGGCCCTTCATGGTTTCTTGCACTGGGAGCCTGAAGGTTCTGGACACCAGAATAAAGTATGGGAAGAAGGCAAGCCGGTGGAAGCAGTGAGATTCTCTGTCTAGTGGAGTCCATGACTTGTTGGGTCAGGGCGGTTTTGCCAGTAAAATGGGGACCTACCCAATATTGGGTGGGTGGTCATAGTGTTACGATTGATTGGTGTAGATCAATCAGTTCCTGAGTGGAAACAGGGGAAAAGTAATCTACCGGGTTTTGGGCTTTGCCTCTTCAGCCTGCACCTCTTGTTCCCTCAACAGTCTGAGAAATGGAAATGGCCTTCCAGCACACAACGCAGCTCCCCAGCCAGCAGCCATTGTGGCCTTCTCCCCTGCAGCAGCATGCAGTCCTTTCAGTGGACTCCTATGCGTTGGGCTTCTGGGATCTAAAGCCCAACACAGCTCAAGGCAGGCGTGCAGAAGACGGCCCTCTGAGCCCCGTACAGCAGCACTTCCGCCAACACACGTATGTTCTTTAAAGCGGAGCGCCGCCCGTTTTTAAAACCTATAAAAAAAAGACTCACCTTCCTCGATCCGAAACGGTCGTTTTTTATTTTTTTTTATTTTTTTACTTACCTTTAGTTGTTTTCTTCGCTTCCTGGTTCTCCTTCCCTCGGATATGGGCGGGGATATTACGGCTATTACGTAGTATCCCCTAGCCCGCACTGTCTCCTGGGAGCTTGTGTCATAGCTCCCAAGAGTCAGTGCGGCAGGCCTGGCCCGAGATCGCGCGAGACTAGAAACCAAACGTGACGTCATCACGACAGTCACGTTCGGCTATCACAACGGGGCGGGACTTTCGATGCCGCCGCCGCCGTTGTGATGGCAACAGGAGCTGCTGACGGCGCTCCTATGAACTTTGTGCTGCGCACGCGCGAGATTAGATAGAGAGGCGTCAATGAAATCCAGGAAGAGAATGCCCTGGAGTATTCGAATGCCCACAGACAAGATGGATAACAAACCGGAAATTAATATAAAGTCTTTTTAGGACATAAAAAACGAACGGCACAAGTGATACAAACAGGACAGGTGAGTTAATAATTTACAAATGAATTTCTTAACCACTTCAGCCCCGGACCAATTGGCAGCCAAAGGACCAGGCCCCTTTTTGCGATTCGGCACTGCGTCGCTTTAACTAACAATTGCGCGGTCATGCGACGTGGCTCCAAAAAAAATTGGCGTCCTTTTTTTCCCACAAATAGAGCTTTCTTTTGGTGGTATTTGATCGCCCCTGCGGTTTTTATTTTTTGCGCTATAAACAAAAATAGAGCGACAATTTTGAAAAAAATGCAATATTTTTTACTTTTTGCTATAATAAATATCCCCAAAAAATATATAAAAAAACATTTTTTTCCCTCAGTTTAGACCGATACGTATTCTTCTACATATTTTTGGTAAAAAAAATCGCAATTAGCGATTATTGATTAGTTTGCGCAAAAGTTATAGCGTTTACAAAATAGGGGATAGTTTTATAGCATTTTTATTAATATTTTTTTTTTTATTAGTAATGGCGGCGATCAGCGATTGCAGGCACATGCACGATGCACGATCACGTACAGGTACGTGATTCTGCCTGCCCGTGCCATTCTGCTGACGTATATATGCAGTGGCCGGTCGGGAAGCGGTTAATCAATCAACATTTAAAAAAAAAAAAAACGTCAGGGGCAGTGTAGCTCCGCTTTAAATGGTTTCCGGCTCCGAGACTGGTGGGCGGGTCCACAGTCCAGCCGCTGCTGTGCTGGCCAATGGGAATCCTCCTGGCGCCATTTGTAGAACAAATAAGCTGCTGTTCTGGCCGGGACTCAATGGCTCCTGGGACTAAGGCTGCATTCACACCTGAGCGTTTTGTAGCTTGAAGCCTGAAGCTACAAAACGCTAGAGGGGAAAAAATACATTATTCTCTATGGAGACGGTTCACATCACCACTCCAAAACGCCTGAAGCCCTACGCCTGAAGCTCGAATCGGGCAGATTTGGGCGTTTTTATCTCTTTTACATTGGTGACCTTTTGCTCTGCACAAAATTTGCGGCAAATCGCGGTAAAAAACGCAGCGAATCGTGGTAAAAAACACTGCAAATCGCGGTAAAAAACGCAGCAAAAAACGCAGCAATTTGCGCGATTTTCTGCCTGAAAAGCTACGCTCAGGTGTGAATGCAGCCTTACTCGGCTGATATCTTGTCTCTCTTGGGCGCACTCTGATGTTTCCAATGTGGGATGTGGTGCCATTACCTGAGTCTGTAATCTAATGGAGAGGGAGCCGCTTCCCTCACCTACAGCCCGTTCCAAAGCCTTTTCGACAGCGACCGCCAAAACGCACGCGATTAAATTCTTAGGGAAGGGCTGCCAATGGATATTTTCGGTGTCAGCTGGCACAAACCAGGTACAGTAGAAATCATTCTGCGATTTCCTGACGTTTCTCTGGCAATGCTGAAAGAAGTGCGATCTTCTAGTTCACAGCGGGAAGGTGAAGTCTTTGTGACGGGAACTCTTTCTGGAGAATGAAGGCCAAAAAGACAATGGAGTCCCGCTTTACCGGCCCTCGGCTCCGAGCGAGTGTCGCCCCGAGGCCATTCAGGATTTAATTATGTTTAGTGAAAACGGCAAAAAAAATAAACAGATCAGAGCATTCTGCAATTATCTTTTGTAGAAGGTAAATCAATCTTTCCCGACTCGTATGAAAAGAAAATCGCCTTGGCCGGGGTCGTTGGCGCCGGTGACTGCTCTGCTTCTGTGTTGCTTTACGTTGTTCTACATTTTTTATTACATTTTTTTTTGTGTTTATCTGCCGGTGGAAAAAAAATGAATCACTGTAAGTGGGAGTATACATGGATTATATTAAAAGAAAAAAGCAGAAAGCGGCACCACCTAAGTGTAGATTACTAAATTGGATTAAGGCAGATTTAAAATAATTGGACTGGTGGCGCCATCCAATTTAATGAACTACGCTTAGGCGGTGGCGCGTTCTAGACATTTCAAATTCACAAATTTTAGAATTGCCCGTATAATTGCCGAAAAGTGTGTTCATTTTCGCTTTCTTTTTATTCTTTTTTTTAAAAATTTTTTAATTTTTCGGGTCATTTGTTACGATCGCAATTCGTAAATGCGTAAATTCAAAAATTCGTAAATTCAAAAATTCGTACATTCGAAATGCTGAAAAATTTGTTAAGTTTCGCTTTCGTTTCATTCGTTTTTTTTTTTTTTTTGGGTCATTTGTTATGATCGCAATTCGTAAATTTCAAAATTCGTAAATTTCGTAAATTCTCACTGCTGAAAAAATTGTTAATTTTCGCTTTCATTTCAGTTGTTTTTTATTATAATTTTTTCATTTGTTATGGTCGCAATTCGTAAATTCTTTTAACCTGTAGCCGACCGCCCACTGTCAACTGAGGGCGGAGCGGTGCGGCTCTTGTGGCGGGCTGCCGTCATATGACATCGCTCGCATTTTGGCCACTAGGGGGCGCGCGCGCCGCGTCGCTGGGGACCCGATGCGGGTGCCCAGCAGCTGCGATGTCCGCCGGGCACCCGCGATTGCCCAGTAACTGAGCAGGACGTGGATCTGTGTATGTAAACACACAGATCCACGTCCTGTCAGAGGAGACCGATGGTGTGTCCCTTGTACATAGGGACACCGATCGGTCCCCTCCCCCAGTCAGTCCCCTCCCCCACAGTTAGAATCACTCATATAGGGAACATATTAACCCCTGCAGCGCCCCCTAGTGTTAAACCCTTCCCTGCCAGTCACATTTATACAGTAATCAATGCATTTTTATAGCACGGATCGCTGTATAAATGTGAATGGTCCCAAAAATTTGTCAAAAGTGTCCGATATGTCCGCCGCAATGTCGCAGTCATGATAAAAATCGCAGATCGCCGCCATTACTAGTAAAAAAAAAATAATAATAAAAATGCTATAAATCTATCCCCTATTTTGTAGACGCTATAACTTTTGCGCAAACCAATCAATATACGCTTATTGCGATTTTTTTTTTTTTTTAACAAAAATATGTAGAAGAATACGTATCGGCCTAAACTGAGGAAAAAATTTGTTTAAAAAAAATATAAAAATTGGATATTTATTATAATAAAAAGTAAAAAATATTATGTTTTTTCAAACTTGTCCTTCTTCTTTTGTTTATAGCGCAAGAAATAAAAAACGCAGAGGTGATCAAATACCACCAAAATAAATCTCTATCTGTGGGGAAAAAAAGATAAAAAAATGTATTTGGGTACAGCGTTGCATGACCGCGCAATTGTCATTAAAAATGCGACAGCGCTGAAAGCTGAAAAATGGCTTGGTCAGGAAGGAGGTGTTCGTGCCCGGTAGGCAAGTGGTTAAAGTTGAAAATTCGTAAAATTTGAAAATTCGGAAATTCAGAAATTCAGAAAATCGTAAATACGAAAATTCAAAAATTCAGAAAATCGTAAATTCGTAAATACGAAAATTTGTGTGAATTTTCATATTTGCGAATTTACGATTTTCGGAATTTATGAATTTATGAAAATATGAAAATTTGAAAGAATAAAATTCCTAAAATTCTAAATACTAACTAACTAATAATAACTAACTATTAAATTATAGGTATTGGAATTTCCTTTCTGAAATTACAAATTATTCCAAAATAACGGAACGGATCAAATTATTAATAATAAAACGTTTTTATTATTATTATTGTTATTTATTATTATTAATTTGTTACGTTCTATTCGTTTAGATACGGCATTCGTTATTTTGGATAATTTGTAGCTTTGGATAAATTCGTATTCGTTATGTTCACTAACAGCCAATTTGAAAGGAAATTCCAATACCTATAATTTAATAGTTAGTTATTATTTCATATTTTCAGGTTTTCGGCTTTTCGGATTTTAGAATTTACGAATTTTCGAATTTACAAATTTTCAAATATTCAAATTTACTAAGATTCAGAAAAGTTTGTCAAACGGGTTTTGGTTAATTTGGATGTTTTCCGAATTAACGAATTTGTCGAAATTTTTTTAAAAACTTTTGGTGGTATTCGATCAAACTGGGTTTCTTATTTTAGGTACTTTAAACAAAAAAAAAAAACTTCAAAAACAAAAACTTTAAAAAAAAAAAAATATATATATATATATTTTTTTTATTGGATGTTTTATAGCAGAAAGTAAAATATATATATATATATATATATATATATATATATATATATATATATATATATATATATATATATATTTTACTTTCTGCTATAAAACATCCAATAAAAAAAATGTAAAAAAAAATCAAATTTCTTCATAAATTTATTCCAATATGTATTCTGGTACATATTTTTGGTAACAAAAATCCCAATAAGCGTATATTGGTTTGCGCAAAAGTTATAGCGTCTACAAACTATGGGATATATACTGGAATTTTTTTTTCTTTTTATACTAGCTTTGCAGGGAAAGAAAATCCGTTACTTCCCCCCATGTCAGGACAGAGCTCTGCATTGTTTATGTAGCACCCTCTAGCGTGCTAGAATAGGCTGTACATAGGTTTTTGTTGGTGTAGGTAAATGTTGGTGTTGAATCTGGGTCAGGGTGAGTGATCCAGGGAGGCTGGATGACTCATCAGGCAGAATCTCTGGTACCTCCACCCTACTTGCTGGAACCTTGGAGACGTTTCCAGAAGAAGGGGAGGGAGGTTAGGAGGAGCTGCCTGGAGTATTGTGGAGGGACCCAGCCAATCCCTAGCAAAATGTGCTGGCAGGGGGTAGGCCCCTCTTAAATTCTTAGAATTAGGCCAGCAGGGCAGTGTGGAGTTCAGGTGGAAGCTGGAGATGGAGTGCTGAGGGGGGCTGTTGGAGGCCCTTGAGGGTAGCCCCCTAGTCTGGGAAAGCGGGGGGGTTGACCTCAGGGCTGTGGCTAGGGTGGTGGAGGGATCCTCTAGCAACACACAGAGGAGTCCTGTCCAGAGGTACGAGAGCAAGAGTGAGGACAGCAGGAGCCAGCAAGCACGTCCAGGAGATCTCCAGGGAGAGGACAGCCCGGTGGATGGTGAGTGTGACAGTCTGGGAGGACTGTGGGAAGTAGCCAGAAGGGCTGGTAAAAGGGGCAGCTGCAGCCAGGTGGGCTGGGCTGGCAATGCCTGGAGCGGTGGTGCTGGGATCAGCAGTCACAGGAATTTAGCTGGACACTGGACTTTTTCTCTGCACACCAGAGGGGACTGCGGTCCCTGCCTGTTTGCTTGATCTGGCTGAGTGCCTTGCCAGATCCACCAAACAGTGTTCCAGCTGGGACTGTGTTGTGATGAAGGAAGAGGAGTGTATACAGAGAGTGTATATATTTAAAGTGTCCCTGAAGAAGTTTTGTTCCAGTCAAGTTGGCATCCCATAATCATCCAAGTTTATTAACCCCTAAAAAAAAGACAAAAACAAATTTTTTCCACTGTTTCCTGTCTCAAGCGAGCCTGTGGAAATCCGGTGTGCCTGGCTGTGCAGGGTGGGGGGTCCCTATTCACCAGCAGCTCCTACGGGGGGGGGGGTCCCTATTCACCAGAAGCTCCTACGGGGGGATGTGCTACATTTTCATAGGCAGAGATCCATCCAGGGGCACCCAGGACAACGTAATCTTGTGACGAAATGCGTCGGTTGTAGCGACTTGCTGATGTCACCGTGTGCGGAAGTCCCGGAAAGGACGAGATGATTATACAAGTCAGCCGGCTTTTTATTTTACACGCAAATTTCCTAGGATTTTGATGTAAGTGCATTCTTAGATATTACAATAAACCTATAAAAGGATTTTATGCCATGGCAAGCTTTTATTATTCTTGCATGTGGAACTTTTAACATCGAGTATTTCCAAAGAGGTAGTGAGGGGCTGGGCTCAGCCCTTCCTTCTCTGAGCTGGCCGCTCAGCTTTTAGGTATTGGAATTTCCTTTCGAATTTGGCTGTTAGTGAACATAACGAATACGAATTTATCCGAAGTTACAAATTATCCAAAATAACGAATGCCGCATCTAAACGAATAGAACGTAACAAATTAATAATAATAAATAACAATAATAATAATAAAAACTTTTTATTATTATTATTTATTATTCCATTATTATTCCATTCCTTTTGCTTAGATGTGGCATTCGTTATTTTGGAATAATTTGTAACTTCAGATAAATTCGTATTTGTTCCATTCACTAACTTGAAAGGAAATTCCAATACCTATAATTGAATAGTTAGTTTTTATTAGTTAGTTATTATTTAGAATTTTAGGAATTTTATTCTTTCAAATTTTTGTATTTTCGTAAATTCAGAAAATCGTAAATTCGCAAATATGAAAATTCACACAAATTTTCGTATTTACGATTTTCTGAATTTTTGAATTTTCGTATTTACGTATTTTCGATTTTCTGAATTTACGAATTTTCGGATTTACGAATTTTCAACTTTACGAATTTACGAATTGCGACCATAACAAAATGACCCGAAAGCCAGCTCCTATCTCTCCTCAGTGACTCACCTGTTGATGATATCCTGCTCGTCAGTCCTGCCTACTTAAGCCGTCCAGTCCAGAGGGTCTCTGTCTTCGCCTTGGTCAACATCACAAGAAACATCTCCTGTGGTCCTGTTTAAAGACTGGCTTTGCTGACATCCCTTCTGGCTCCAGATCCTGCTTGCTGTTCCTCTACGTTGATTCCTGACTTTCTGGCTTGGCTGACTATCCGTTCCGGTAACTGAACTTTGGCTATGTTTTGACTACGTTTTTCTTTTTACTTTTATTATTAAACAAGTGTGATTTAACTGTACTTCTGTCTCAGCCTGATTTCATGGTTTCTGACAGGTAGATTCCCGTCAGTTCCGGAGGGATCAAGGCCCTGGCTGGGCTATTAGCCACAAGCGAGATGGACCTCCCGTAGTAGGAGGTTAATGTGTTCCGGTAAGCAGGCACTCTATATGGTGGAGGATTGCATTCGATATTTTTGTGATAGGAGGTCCACCCAATAGTGGATGGACTGGATTTTTTTCACGGATCTCTTTATTCAATATATTTTCTAATTCATACGATTTACACAATACATTTTTCATTTATTTCACGAGCGCAACCTTACGGGTTAAGGGATTTGGTGCTGTGTGTGTCTCATAGGAAAAATGCGGCTGTGGCTGTAGGCCGGTCCTGGAAGATATCCATTGGCCGGAACCCGCTGATCAGCTTCTACAGTGACTAATCACAGCAGAAGCGGCGCACCCCCTACATATATACGTGATTCTGCACAGAACGGCCGTCCTGGATAGGGATGGGGAGCATAGGATACCCTGGGAACCTGTGGAACTGAAGAATTTGAGGACTCCTAACTTCGGGCTGCACTGAACAAACAAGGAATATCCCACGGGATCTCTATACTGATGGTGATCTGTACTTCTTCAAGAGTTAAATGCTAACACAGTGGCTGCTCTTCGGCACTGGGGGTCATTTACTCACAGGACCATCAGTTGCTTCCTGCTGATATCCATCAGGCTCTTCCTAGTGAGGGAGATGTCCACTCCCACCACCATAGGACAGCTGGACTCTTTCCCACCAACTTCCTGGTTGAATTGTCTCTCCAGTGAGCTTCTCCAAACCCAACTTGATCCCTGGACTTGCGAATAGGCCCCTCAGCTAAGCCTAGTTGGGACTAGACATGGGAGCCGTCAAAAAAAATTTTGTTTTGTTTCGTTCCGTTTTGTATAAAAAAAAAAATCGTAATTCGTGTACGAAATTTAATACGAATTTCGTATGAATCGTTACGAATTTCGTACGAATCGTTACGAATCGTTAATATCGTTACGAATCGTTAATATCGTTACGAATATCGACACTCTACGAATAATAACGAATTATCCGAAAACGTATTAACGTTACATAACACAAGTCTATTGTCTATTGTTCACCAATCACTCAGAGGAAGTACGAAATCTGAAATTTCATCTACGAATACGAAATATCGTATTTCGTACTTCCTCTGAGTGATTGGTGAACAATAGACAATAGACTTGTGTTATGTAACGTTAATATGTTTTCGGAATAATTCGTTATTATTCGTAGAGTGTCGATATTCATTATACTGAATCTCGAATTCATTCGAATCATTCGTTATATCCGCTATAATTTCTTTCATATTAGTTGAAATTCGTCATTTGGTAGTTTGGATTCGGATAATTTGGATCCGAAATTCGTAAACGAAATTTCGTATTTCGTACAGAATTCGTATTCGTAAAAATTCGGAATTCGGATTCGTACGAATGTACGAATTTCGAAAAATTCGTACAAATTTCCAATTCGTACAAAACTAATCGCACATGTCTAGTTGGCACCTTGATGACTTCCTGTAAGGGCTTGCACCAGGGCAGAGCCCCAGCCCAGGGCTCTCCTCCAGCAGGACTAGACCCAGGAACACTGCTGCCCTGCCGTAGGCCTCAGACTATTTATGGGCTCTTTCACCACCCACTGGGCATGCCTCCCCAGGGATTGGCTGGAGTCACATACATATTCTGGCTGCATTCCCTGTTCTTCCTTCCACTATGGTTCTAGAATCCTCTAGGGGTCAGGGAGAAGCAACAGAGCAGCAGCCTATAAAACAAGGGGCAACCCTGATTAACCACTTTAGCCCCGGACGATTTTACCCCCTTCCTTACCAGAGCGCTTTTTGCGATTTGGCACTGCGTCACTTTAACTGACAATTGCACAGTCGTGCGACGTTGCTCCCAAACACAATTGACGTCCTTTTTTTCCACAAATAGAGCTTTCTTTTGGTGGTATTTGGTCACCTCTGCGTTTTTTATTTTTTGCACTATAAACAAAAGAAGAGCGTCAATTTTGAAAAAAAACACAATATTTTTTACTTTTTGCTATAATAAATATCCCATTTAAAAAAAAAAAAAAAAAAAATGTTTTACTCAGTTTAGGCCGATACGTATTCTTCTACATATTTTTGGTAAAATAAAATATAGATTGGTTTGCGCAAAAGTTATAGCGTCTATAAAATAGGGGATAGATTTATTGCATTTTTTTTTTTACTAGTAATGGCGGCGATCTGCGATTTTTTTCGTGACTGCGACATTGCGGCGGACACTTCAGACACTTTTGACACATTTTTGGGACCATTCACAGTTACACAGCGATTGTTTCTATAAAATTACACTGATTACTGTGTAAATGTGACTGGCAGGGAAGGGGTTAACACTAGGGGGCGCTGCATAGGGTTAATATGTTCCCTATGTGAGTGATTCTAACTGTGGGGGGAGGGGACTCACAAGGGGAGGAGACCGATCGGTGTTCCTCTGTACTGGGATCACACCATCGTTCTCCTCTCCACTGACAGGACGTGGAGCTGTGTGTTTACATACACAGATCGATGGTCCTGCTGTGTTCCCGGGCAATCGCGGGTGCCCGGCGGACATTGCGGCCGCTGAACACGCGCACCAGTTCCCGAGCGAAGCCGCGCGCGCGCCCCCTAGGCGGCCGGGAATGGGAGGACGTCCTATGACGCCCACCCAGGATGGGAGAACCACCTTGTGGGCGTCATATGGGTGGGTATTGAAGCGGTTAATCAACCCCTTTCTCCTCTGGTTACAGTGGAGCTAACTAAATTTACCTAGTAGCCTACTCTACACTAGGAGGGTGCTACACATAGCTAATAGGTTGATAATTGAAATGCTAAACATATCATTTTTTAAACAGCAATCTACACCCCTGAGGAAGACCTTTTGGTCGAAACGCGTCTGAAATCCAACAGACATTGGATATATAATGCTGCCTATATTTTTTAATTTGGCAATTTTTATGTATTTTTCAATGGCTATACAGCCCCCGACCAGAGCTCATATTTTAATAGCAATGTGTTTAATTTTATGACGATAACCTCTCAATAAATAACCCTTTCTTAACAATTATTTCTTTAATTTACTTACCCTTCTGGGGACAAACCCCACTGGGGGAACCTTCCCATATTGTATCTTTATCGGGGCGGCAGCACCAATATCACTCACAACCTGTGTCTTTGCCATGCCGGTGCTACACGTAGCTTCTCAATGCACAAAAATGAGTTTGTTGGGGCACACAGTGTTATCGTGTGAAGGACCCCTCAATCAATCCAGAACTTATTTAAATGAAGTATTAAAATAAAATAAAAATATCTGCAGCTCTTTGGCAGTTCTTGCCTTTTCCAGCCACTTGTCTATGACCCATATGAACCCATCAGATGAACTCTAACAATAATCTGACACGTGGATCTGCAGTATTAAAGTTAGTTAGGGAAAGTCTCACTTTTAGCAACTCTATTCTAACAAACCTGAAACCACAAAACTTGGAAATCCATTACAACATTTTCTTTCTCAAAACACTTCAGATTTAAAAGTTTAGTCGGTTTGGTCTTTACTAGAGATGCAATGTCTGTGGTTGACCACAATTGTGCTCAAAACATATCATAGAGACAGGAGATACCATAGAAGGGGGTGTTGATCTGGACATACAGGAGAAACGAGACACAAGGTCAGCTCTGCAGAGACCCCAATCCACCCCCCCTGAAATCCATGTCATCGTCTTATGTTGGGTGAAGATACACAGCGAAGTGTGCGTACATACTTATACTTACATAGTTACATAGTAGGTGAGGCCGAAAGAAGACACAAGTCCATCAAGTCCAACCTCTGTGTGTGATTATATGTCAGTATTACATTATATATCCCTGTATGTTGCGGTCGTTCAGGTGCTTATCTTGAAATCATCAATGCCCCCCGCTGAGAATACCGCCTGTGGAAGGGAATTCCACATCCTTGCCGCTCTTACAAGAAAGAACCCTCTACGTAGTTTAACCACTACAATACCGGGCACTTTCGCCCCCTTCCTTTCCAGCCCAATTTTCAGCTTTCAGCGCTCTCGCGCTTTCAATGACAATTGTGCGGTCATGCTACGCTGTACCCAAATGAAATTTTTATCATTTTGTTCGCACAAATAGAGCTTTCTTTTGGTGGTATTTATTCACGACTCCGTTTTAAATTTTTTTGCGATATACGCGAAAAAGTGGGGAAATTTGGAAAAACAATATTTTCTTCTTTCTATTTTAAATAAAATCGAATTTTGTCAAAAATGTAAGCCAAAATTTATTCTGCTACATGTTTTTGGTAAAAAAAATTCCGTTAAGTGTATAATAATTGGTTCCCATGATCACGGACAGATGTACGCAAATGATCATGTACAGATGTGTGCAGGTGATCACGGACAGATGTGTGCAGATAATCATCAGGACATGTGATTTTAGTGGGACATATGTGGGGGACATGTGCTTTTATTATTTGGGGACATGTGTGTTTTGGGGACATGTGTGGGGACATGTGTGTTAACACTGTTTTACACTAGACTGGTGATCAGTGAGTAAAAAACTGTAAAAAACAGCTAATACTCACTGATCACCAGCCGGCTCCAGCGATCCGCTCTCCTCTCCTCAGCGACGACTTCTGTGTGAGGGGAGGAGAGCCGATTGCCTAGCAACCGGCTGTTTGCTTACATCACATGACGGCTGTGATTGGACACGGCCGTCATGTGATCAGGAGGGCCAATCACAGTGCCCTCCTGCCGATCCGAGATGCGCAGTGTCCGGGTGACACGAGCGCATCGGGATTGCGCCACTGCGCGGGCACGCGCGCGCTTGATCTCACTCCTTGGTGGGAAGTAGTTAAGGCTAAACCTCTTTTCTTTTAAGAGTGGCCACGAGTCTTGTTAAACTCCCTTCTGCGGAAAAGTTTTCTCCCTATTGTGAGGTCACCAGTCCGGTATTTGTACAGTGATATCATATTCCCTCTCAAGCGTCTCTTCTCCAGAGAGAATAAGTTCAGTGCTCACAACCTTTCCTCATTACTAATATCCTCCAGACCCTTTATTAGCTTTGTTGCCCTTCTTTGTAGTCGCTCCATTTCCAGCACATCCTTCCTGAGGACTGGAGCCCAGAACTGGACAGCATACTCCAGGTGCGGCCGGACCAGAGTCTTGTAAAGCAGAATAGGTACTTTGGATAGTTTCCTCCATGCAAAGCCTAATGCCGCGTACACATGAGCGTACATTCCGACAACAAAATCCATGTTTTTTTTTTCCGACGGATGTTGGCTCAAACTTGTCTTGCATACACACGGTCACACAAAGTTGGTCGAAAATTCCAAACGGCAAGAACGGGGTGACGTACAACACGTACGACGAGCCGAGAAAAATTAAGTTCAGTAGCCAGTGTGGCTCTTCTGCTTGATTCCGAGCATGCGTGGCACTTTGTGCATCGGAATTGTCTACACACGATCAGAATTTACGACAACGGATTTTGTTGTCTGAAAATTTTAGAACCAGATCTCAAATTTTGTGCAATGGAAATTCCGATGGAAACTGTCCGATGGAGCCTACACACGGTCGGAATTTCCGACAACAAGCTCCGATCGCACATTTGCCTTCGGAAAGTCCGACCGTGTGTACGCGGCATAACAATGGTAAATATACTTGTGACAATAGTGAGGGCCGAGCAATGTGAGGAATGAATGAGTGTGTAGTACGAAGTGCCACACTCGTTTCCCCTTAACCACCTCAGTACAGGCATTTTCACCCCCTTCCTGCCCAAGCCATTTTTCAGCTTTCAGCGCTGTACCCAAATTAAATTGTTATCATTTTGTCCCCACAAATAGAGCTTTCTTTTGGTGGTATTTGATCACCTCTGCGGTTTTTATTTTTTGCGCTATAAACAAAAGAAGAGGGACAAGTTTAAAAAAAAAACAATATTTTTAACTTTTTGCTATAATAAATATCCCCAAAAAAAATATATAAAATTTTTTTTTCCCTCAGTTTAGACCGATACTTATTCTTCTACATATTTTTGGTAAAAAAATCGCAATAAGCGCATATGGATTGGTTTGCACAAAAGTTATAGCGTCTACAAAATAGGGATAGATTTATAGCATTTTTATTTTTTTTTTTAACTAGTAATGGCGGCGTTCTGCGATTTTTATTGTGACTGCGATATTGCGGCGGACATATCGGACACTTTTGACACATTTTTGGGACCATTCACATTTATACAGCGATCCGTGCAATAAAAATGCATTGATTACTGTATAAATGTGACTGGCAGGGAAGGGGTTAACCACTAGGGGCGCTGAAGGGGTTAACATGTTCCCTGGGAGTGATTCTAACTGTGGGGGGAGGGGACTCACAAGGGGGGGGGGAGACCGATCAGTGTTTCTCTGTACTGAGAACACACCATCGGCTCCTCTCCTCTGACAGGACCGTGGATCTGTGTGTTACCGGCCAATCGCGGGTGCCCGGCGGACATCGCGGCCGCTGGGCACGCGCATTGGCTGCCCAGTGACACGGCGGGCGCGCGCTGTGCTGGCGGCACGCGCACGCTCCCTGGAGGGCCGGGAAGGGGAGGACGTCATATGACGCCCTCCTGCCCTGAGAGCTGCGCCGCCTGGCCGTCAATTGACAGCCAGCGGTCAGCTACTGGTTAAAGTCCACAAGTTGGTAACAAAAAGTGTCAGATTTATATCTCATGTCCATGCTGGACAGACATATCACTTGACAGCTCTAATATACCATGGTCTAATTTAGAAGGAAAGCAGAACATCATACCTGAAGAAGACCATTACATATAGGACGAAACGCGTAGAGATTATCATGTGAAACGCTCTTAAAGTGGTTTGTTTCTATACATAGAATGAATGTATGTGGTTTTTCCATGTTGATGAGATATGTGTGTTTTTTGTGTCAAGATCAGAATTGCTTTTTAGGACTCCTATGCGCAGCTTTAACAATTCATGTTATGTATTCTAGCAAAATATAAACCTTTTGATATCTGAAAGTGCATAAAAAACTCACAGGTGCGTTATAAAGAAATACAATATTTTAAAGAAACTGTATTTTGTTGTTAAATCGGGGGAAACGTGGGTGCGTGTTAACGCCTATCCACCCCCCCAAAAAGTGACAAAATGCGAAAAATAGCGAGTGCTGCCGAAAAGAAAAAAAGACCCCTCTTCGAGCTCCGGAAGTCCCGCCTCCCTGTGCTCCGAATTCAGGGAGGCAGGATTAAAGAGTCGGCTGTCTTTTTCGGCGGCGGGTGCGCTGTCTCGGCGGCGGCTTTAACATGACTCACATCTATGACACTGGGCAAGCTGAAAATTATCTGGATTCTAGCAAAACACTGGGCATAAACGCTGGAAAAAGCTGCAAATATTTACTGGGCAAGCTGAATGTGGGCAAGCTGCAATGACACTTGGAAATGAAAGTGGGGTGCAAATTTCGCAGCTTTAACAACTCACATCTATGTGTATCTATTCTAGCAAAACATCATAAACCTTATTTAGACGAAGTGCATATCAATGAAAGTGCATAAAACCTTTCAGGAGTGGAAATGGCGCTGGGCAAGCTGCATTTTTTTTTTTTAAAAATCCTTAATATACAGGGGTACCTCATAAAATTGGAATATACGCCGATAAATACGGTAATTTATTTCAGTAATTCAATTCAAAAAGTTTTATATATAGATACGTTACACACAGAGTGATACATTTCAAGCATTTTTTTCTTTTAATTTTGATGATTTTGGCTTACAGCGAGTGACACCCCAAAATTCAGTATCTCCTAAAATCAGAATATTACATAAGACCAATAAAAAAAAAGGATTATTAATACAGAAATGTTGGCTTAGTGAAAAGTCTGTCCATGTAGAGTATAGTATACACTCAATGTAATAAATCAATATATGGTGTTGCGCTCCCAGGGGCTGTACCGAATAATTGGACTATTACTGGTGTACAGCATCAAAAATTAGATAATAAATAATAACACAATAAATAAATACACATGGATATAAATATAAAGTATATAAATAGTGACATCGAAATGTGACTAAAGTGCATATAATTGACTAAAATCAAGTGTAAAATTAAATAGTGATAAAATTGTGCAGGTTGCTAAATGATCCAATGGACTGTACAAAATTGCTGGAAAGTCGCATGCACACTAAGCAGTGTTGCAAGTGAAAAAGTGGAAGGAGAAATAAATAAAATTGTAAAGTGCATAGAAATTGCAAAGTGAAAATTAGTACAATCGCATGTTTGCAAATAAACGCATTAAAAGCTCATAGTTGCATCAGAGTTCATAATCGCATCAAAGTTCACAGTCACATAGATGTTCATAAAACGCATAGGCGTGAGATGACGTGACGGGGGAGAGGAAAAAATAAAATAGAATAGGAAAATGAAATAGAATAGTGGTGCTGTAATGATATTAGCTCTGCGACTCGTATTGGTGCAGAAAAAAAAAGAAGATTGGTGTTGGTGAATCTTGAATAGGTGACACTGTGGGTAAGAAAGTGCTTTGTGCTCCGGTTCTTCGTGATCTTGGCCACGAGGGTGTCCTAAATAATTGGGGCTCCTTTTGCATGGATTACGGCATCAATGCGGCGTGGCATGGAGGTGATCAGCCTGTGGCACTGCTGAGGTGTAGTATTATCTTGTAAAGAGGATGAGGATGAAGGTGACGGTGACGACACGCGTAGAATACACCCCATTTTGCGCGGAAATACCATTGTCCGTGATGATTTGGGGAGCCGTGTCATCTGCTGGCAAGGCTGCCATCAGGGGGGTACAGCCCATACACTTGTAAGTGGCCCCAGTGTCTGGATGGGCCCGGCCGACTGGCAGGCATGTGAGAAGGCAGGGTCTCTCATCTTCCTCTTGACAATCCCCCACAGGTTCTGTGTGGGGTTTAGGTCAGGTGTGAGGGGGGCTGAGAGCGTACAGGTGTGAGGGGGCTGAGAGAGAAGGTGTGAGGGGGGCTGAGAGTGTACAGGTGCGAGGGGGCTGAGAGCGTACAGATGTGAGGGGGCTGAGAGCGTACATGTTTGAGGGGGCTGAGAGCGTACAGGTTTGAGGGGGCTGAGAGCGTACACGTGTGAGGGGGCTCAGAGTGATGATTTGGGGAGCCGTGTCATCTCTGAGGGGGGTACAGCTCGTGGGCAAATTCGGTGGGATGGCCAGTGGGCGGGACCCTGGTGAATGTTGGGGTCATCGGGGGGGGGGGCCCAGGCCTAAAGGTGTGTAAGGGGCCTGAGAAAATCTGTGCAGCCCTCTGCCAGGAAATTCTAGTGCACTTCATGCTTCCCTCTGCAGACCAGCTTTATGGAGATTCTAGAGCTCTTCATGCTTCCCTCTGCTGACCAGCTTTATGGAGATGCTAAATTTTCCAGCAGGACTTGGCCCCTGTCCACACTGCCAAAACTACCAATACCTGGTCACATGATCATGGGATCACTGTGCTTGATTGGTCAGAAAACTCGCCCGACCTAAACCCCATAGAGAATCTGTGGGGTATTGTCAAGAGGAAGATGAGAGACACCAGACCCAACAATGCAGAGGAGCTGAAGGCCGCTATCAAAGCAACCTGGGCTTCCATAACACCTCACCAGTGCCACAGGCTGATCGCCTCCATGCCACGCCGCATTAGTGCCGTAATTCATGCAAAGGGAGCCCCGACCGAGTATTGAGTGTATACTATACTGTACATGGACAGACTTTTCACTAAGCCATCATTTCTGTATTAATAATCCTTTTTTTTTATTGGTCTTATGTAATATTCAAATTTTCTGAGATACTGAATTTTGGGTTGTCACTCGCTGTAAGCCAAAATCTTCAAAATGAAAAGAAAGAAATGCTTGAAATATATCACTCTGTGTAATACGCTGCAATATAATATATATGAGTTTCACTTTTTGAATTGAATTACTGAAATAAAATAACTTTTTGATGATATTCTTATTTTATGCGATGCACCTTCATACTGTATATCAAAGTGCTTGTGAAAAATGTGCTTCTTAAATTAACAGTCATTGAATCACTCCACCACCGTGCCTCCAACTTCACTCAGGAGAACTCGCCTAAAGACCATGACCCCCCCCCCCCCCCAAATAAGAGTAGGTCAGTATGTGGCTTAAACCCTCAGGGATCAACAATCCAGTCAAAGTGGGGTAACAGGAAGTGACGTCATTCCACCGGAACCCCAAAGTAGTGAGATACACCCGAGCTGTATGGGCAAGCTGCCAAGCTGGCACTAGAAACAGCGGAGCCGAGATTGCTACATGTTAATGCATGTATACCCGAGTGCAGGGCAGGACTATCCGGGATGTCGGGATTGAAAAGCACGATTAGTAAAGTTGGACATGGAGAAGAGAGAGAGAACTGGTGGGAGCATCTTTTCCATGTAGAGAGTGTAAATAACATCGGGTGCAGACAAAGGCCCCGTAGTTGGGCAAGAGAGGTCTCTAGGGTCGACCAAATCATGGAGGAGGGATGAACCGGGCATGTTATACTCATTTCTATCTCTGACCAAATACTAGATGCCATTTTAGTGGACCATGTAATAATCGGTTTAAAATGAGTGGCAAAGAATCATTTGATAAGGTCCGGGGCTCCCATACCACCTCTAGAGAGAGGAGCTAGCATCACTGAGCTGGCTATACGATAAGCTTTATTATGCCAAATTAAATTAAGGAATAACCTCTGTGTGGCCTTGAGCTGTGACATTGGAATGGGGACTGGCAGGGTTTCAAACAAGTACAGAAGTCTGCATCCCACACTCTCAGGTGCCTCCAGGGAGCCAGGGCCAAAGCCTTGGACTAGTGAGAGGGACATGGGGGCCTCCAAAAAATGGGGGAGGAGAGTCCCCCCACCATCGTCCAGAATATGAGAGCCTGGAATACAAAATGATGTGATTAAACATATAAAGGATTAAACATATAAACCGGAATGCAATAGTTGCAACAAGTGGTGCACCCCATGGGCATGGGGTGAAAAAACCCGGTATGGGGACAATGGCCACATAAAAATGTCAGGGGGCCAGGAAAAATCTGAGATCATAACCAAAATATGCATTGGTGTCCAACAGGTTGGGAATCTGGACATATGACGCCTCTGAGGTGTAAAAGTAGATTTGTGATGTTTTTGTCGCACTGGGGTCCAGCCAACGGTGGCTTAGGAGTAGCAGGAAGTGGTACAAGATCTTCTTCGGGGAGGGGTGGAATGCCCAAGTTGCGCAGGAAGGCATCACTTTCCTGAAGATCACGTATGGAATACTGTATGCCATCGCGGGAGGCAGAGAGGCAAAAGGGGAAACTCCAACGATATAGGACTTTGGAGCCTGGAGGTGGAGTGTCACCGGGCGAAGGCTCCTTCGTTTTGCAAGAGTAATAGGGGAAAGATCGCTGAAGATCTGGATCTTGGACCCTTTGAAATCAAGCCTGGATTTATTATGTCCCGCGGGTTTGCCCCAGCCGGGGGTTTAGGAGCTAGTGACCTGTGAGCTCTATCTAATTGCCAGTCAATATCAGGGATATTGGGAGCCACTATGTTTAAAAAGCTCAGTAGATAGGGACGGAGGTCCTGGTCTTCCACCATTTCTGGAATACCCCTGATCTGCAGATTTTGTCTGCGCTCCCTATTCTCTAGGTCTTCCTGTTGGACTTGGATCTAGGTGACAGTATGTTTTATAGCAGTATTGTCCTCATTCAAGACCTGTACATACTGTATAAGTTCATCAAACTTTGTCTCCAGGGTGTCAGTGCACTCTTCTAATTGTACAATTCCCCCTCTCAGTTCCTTAGCGAGTTTCCCCACCTCTTGTGCAATATTGTGAGTTCTGGAGAAGAGGGTGCAGCTTTGCATCTAACACTTCTGCCGTTAGGGGGGTGAGAGATCCCTGTGCTTGATTGCGGAGCATATCAAAGAGGGTACTTGCCTCAGGTGCGTGGTGCTCTGGTGGGTCCGGCGCATTATCCTGAATACTTGAGGCTGGGGATGTAGGTCTGAGTAGGTAGCGATCCATGGTGCAGGAGGTCTGTGGCCTGGGAAAAACTGAGTATATGTGCCTCTGATCTCCTATTTTTCCCATGGGATGCACGGCGGTTGCGGGATTATGGGGAGATGACTCTCGTGGCTGTCTGTGCTGTGTGTCGGGCAGCGGGAGTCCCGCAAAGTCGGCGAGGGACGGAGCCGGAGTTTCACATATCCGCCATGATCAGAAGCCACACATGCTCCCCTCGAAAAGGATATTTTACACTCCCCAAAGGATATATGCACTTTCATTGTTAGTTTGTTTACAGCTGCACTTTATATTCTAATTTTAAATAAGCGCTGTGTATTAGATCAATTAATTACTGGAACATGGATTGTGTTTTATACAGCAGCTGATAGAAGTGGTTGAAATAAACGCGGGTGCAAAAGGCTTTAACTTATTTAGCCAAGGGCTTCAAAGGACTTCTGATGAGGTCCTGATGGCCCGAGGGCCAGGTCATAAATAGTCAGTCCAAGGAATACATATCTGTGAATCTAGGAAGAACCTGGAGCTGAACTCTCATGCATCCCAGACTCTCAACTTGCATACTCCAAAACTCCTGCAGTAATGGGATTAGACTAATGTACAAAACGATTCCAATCAGTTGGACATTCCTAATTTTCAAGGAGCAGAAGGCTAATAAGACACATTGGACCTCCTAGGGGAGAAAAATGTTGTCAGGTGCCAACTGTGTTTGTATGTTTATGTTAATGCCTGGTAATGTTGGGGTTAACTGTGTGCAATGGCATGCCAACCATAGTCTAGGTCACTTCCCGTAAAAAGGGTATATAAGTGTAATGCTCATCCCTGAAGGGGCAGCGGGGACTAGACAGGTTCCTGCAAAAAGTACAGAGGCCACCAGCCACCCAAGCACACTGACAACTAACGTCCAGTCTAGGGGATGTATTTTTAGGATTTATTGCTCTAGAACTTTGCCAAGAGAGGGGTTAAGGGTCACAAAATACTCCAAAATGATTTGCAACAATAGCCAAAGAAGCTTCTCTCTAGGCTCTCAAATACAGCTTCTCAGGAGATAGCTGGGGATTTTGATATGTCTAAGGCCCCACAACTGTAGACCATAAGGGCAATTGTTAGCAACTGGTTCCCTTTCGCTTCTACGCAAGTATCAGTTCCCCAGTACAATCCTTACTCACAGTTTCCTAGGAGCTGTCTGCCACCCAGTCGCCACAGGCAGCTCCTTAAAGAGGGAACTGAACAGATCCTCCACCAAACTAGGACTCTGAAACAGTATACCTAGCAGGTATACCCTTTTGTAGTTGTCCTCCATAGACCCTTGGTGCCACTGAGGTCCAAACAGGTGTTTCTTGTCTTAATAATCTTTCTCCTAGGGGCAACAACCCCAGCAGTACTGGAACCCTCCCTGATGAGGAAAGAATTATCTGCTCAGACTTCCTACACATTTATTACCTCACTGCCACCCTTTGGATGTCCCCTTCCAGGGATTGGCCAGATCATGATAAATATTCATCTGATAATCTTAATCTTCCACCCCCTATGCTCTGTAAAATTTTTCCATAGGCAGGGGGAAGCAATCAAACTCTCAGCCTAGTTATGCTGAGCAGATCAACCAATCAACCACCACTCCGCTGATTACACTGGAGCCAAAAACTAAATTTGCCTAGCAGCCTAACTAGGAGGGTGGTACATGAGTGATAGGGAGTGGGTCCAAGGGTGGTTGGGAGCCATGGGAAGTAAGACGAAGACCATGGATGCTGCATTGTAGGTGCTAACATTGAGTGGAGATTACCTGAGATCGGAGTTGGAAAAACACACAGAGGATGTTAGCTAAAAAATGGGAAGCATCGGAGCTAAAGTCGCTGCTTTAAACATGCCCTGATTAGCAGTGATCCCTTTAATTGGGCCGCTGCAGTAAGGAACCTCTCCTATGGACCAGGCCTTGACCACGAAAGAAGCAAGGTTTACCAGGTGAATGGGCTCCCCTTCTATTCAGGAGCAAGACCATCATGCTGAGCTAGAGAACTGGTGGAGGATAGCTAGCATTCTGCACCGATAACCTCAAAATGTCTCTGTAGTCTAGTGTTGGGAAAGGTAGGAACAGACCCATGTCACTGGCTGGAGGAAAGATGTGGTCCTTCTGGTGTGAGACCTGGAAGAATAGTATGGCCTCTGGACACAAGATGGTGTTGGCTAAAATGAGAGAAAGCATAAAACATAGTCATAGTACATGCAGTTGCCCATGTTGCCACCAGGGCAGCAAAGATACATCAGATATATCATATTTGATATCTAACAATTCCTAATTTTATTTAGCTAAATATTAGGTTGATCTTCAGATTGTAAAACCTTGGAGAGAAAGATGCAAGGAAGCTTTGGGGGGGGGGGGGGGTTAAGGTTGCACACTGTGTATAGGACACCCCTAAAGCCTGCACTCTGTACACAGCACACCCCTGAACTCTACATTATGTATCTACCTCACTCCTGAACCCTGTACTTTGCATGTAGCACACCCCTAAACCCTGCACTCTGTACATAGCGCACCCCTGAACTATGCACTCTGTGTATGTAATACACTCTTGAACCCTGCACTCTGTAAGTAGCGCAACCCAAAACCCTGCAGTCTGTACATAGTGCACCCCTGAGCTCTGTACTTTGTATGCAGTGCAACCCTGAACTCTGCACTATGATTGCAATACACTCCTGAACCCTGCACTCTGTACGTAGCGCAATCCTAAACTCTATACTCTGTGCATAGGGCATTCCTGGAACTGCACTCTGTACAATGCGCAATCCTGAATCCTGAACTCTACACTCTGTACATAGCATAATACTGAACTCTGCACTCTGTATGTAACACACTCCTGAACCCCTGCACTCTGTATGTAGCGTAATCCTTAACTCTGCACATCGTATAATCAGGAACTCTGCATTTTGTATGTAATGCACTCCTGAATCCCTGCACTCTGTACATAGCACACCCCTGAACCCTGAATTCTGTACATAGCACACCCCTGAACTCTGCACTCTGTACATAGCACACCCCTGAACCCTGCATTCTGTGCATAGCATACCCCTGAACTCTGCATTCTGTATATAGCACACCCCTGAACTCTGCATTCTGTACATAGCACAACCCTGAACTCTGCATTCTGTATATAGCACACCACTGAACTCTGCACTCTGTACATAGCACACCCCTGAACACTGCATTCTGTACATAGCACACCCCTGAACTCTGCATTCTGTACATAGCACACCCCTGAACCCTGCATTCTGTACATAGCACACCCTGAACTCTGCATTCTGTATATAGCACACCCCTGAACTCTGCTTTCTGTACATAGCACACCCCTGAAGCCTACATTCTGTACATAGCACACTCCTAAACTCAGCACTCTGTATGTAACACACTCCTGAACTCTGCACTCTGTACATAGCGCACCATGGTTGAACTAGATGGACTTGTGTCTTTTTTCAACCTGAATAACTATGTAACCCTGGCCCCCTGAGGGCAACCAAACTAATGATGTAGCCCACATTGAAAATTAGTCTGACACCCCTGCTCTAAGCCATAAACATGGCTTTGTTTTTTTAAATGAACCAGAGTGTGCATGCGCTGCAGAGGGTAAACCGGTCTGTAGATCATTGTCATCGCTAACAAACAAGAGAAAGTCACTAGCAGCATCAATGGATAATTTTATATAAATTCAAAGTAAAAAAAAAGAAAGTAAAAAAGAAACAATGTGATACAAATTTACTGCAGCAATGTTATTTTATTTGGGGGGTGGGGGGGGGGGGGGAGCAAGGGGTCGCTGACACTTCAATATCCCTCTCTGTGATTTTTCTTGACAGGATTTCTTATATTTTTGTCCAGCGGGGAATAATAAACCCGTATATCACTACTATGCAGGAATAATAAATAACTCAGATCCTAGGAATGCGCTAAATATAGAAAATTCATCATTTTTGCATGACGCGCTAAACACAGAAATGGGAAAAGAAAGGCGGCGCTGATTGACACGTCATGGGGGATTACTCCAGCACTGATACCGGCGTTTGTTTGCCGCTGACATGAGCTGAACTCCCCTCGGTATCTCCGCTCTGTGACACAAAACGCCACTTACCCGCTTCCAGCCAAAAGTGATGATGAAGTGGTAAGTAACCCCCAGAGGCGACACTTGTCATGTTCGCGAGATATGATTCTTCGCAAGGCTTTTATCGCTTTGCTGAAATTTTTTACTTCATGGCTATCGGACTGTCACATACCAAACCCGTCCGGCCATCTCCAGCGGCCATCATCGCCGCAAGCCATGAAGAACAGAGAGAGGGAAAAACAATAACAAGACAATGCACTGATAGGAGGGATAAAACACGTCCGCCAGAGGAAATACAGAGCTGACGAAACCAGCTAGACTCAGAGAGATCCAACAAATGGAAACATCACAGAGCTTCTACTGTGCACAGTACATGGAACCCCCGAAACCATGAACGCCTCTTATTTATTCCCCTATCAATATACAATTGAAAGCGTTTTATTACATTATCATTATTAATATTATTTATTACGGGTCTTTTATATCGCGACAACAATTTATGAAGCACATTACATAGCATCGGTTTAATATTGTAAAAATACTTGTTGATCCTTTTCGGAAATGCGGTGAGCTGATCATTTCATGTGCCGTGTTCTTTGTTACATTGTTCCCAGCAATCTCTGTGGACTACAGAATACCTCCCCCTATGTTATGGAGATGAGCAGGGGGGGGGCGGGTTCTATAACTATGACCTAGGGCCCTGGTGCCCAAGTAGGGGGACCACGTATCCCGGATTGCCCAGGACAATCCCGCATTTTGCAGGTCTGTCCCGGGACCTTCATTCCGGGAAAATACAGTGTCCTGGAATGAAACTGACACAGCCGCTCTAACGACGAGAAGACGATGAAATCTGTCACTCCTTTCCCAGGTTGTTTGATGGGTGTTCGCCCCGCTCTGCATTCTGCGCCCTGATTGGGCAAAGCTTTGCCCAATCAGGGAGCAGTATAAGCTGGTTGTTAAGAAAACGGGGCTGTGAAGCCGTCCGCAGCGTCTTTAACAACCAATGAGTTATCAGCTGTCAATGGGTTTCCCTGCTGACAGCTGAATGCTAAAAAAAAAGAAATGGCGTGAGTTCCCCCAAAATCCATACCAGACCCTTACCTGAACATGCAGCCTGGCAGGTCAGGAAAGGGGGGCGGGGCGAACGAGCTTTGAGCCCCCTCCTGGACCATACCAGGCCACATTCCCTTAACATGGGGGGTGGGTGCTGATGTGGACAAGGGCCTCATCCACACAACCCTGGCCGGGGGTTGTGGGGATATGCATGCAGGGCGCTTATCGGAATCTGAAAGCCCCCTTTAACAAGTGAATGAATGGGGTACATAGTACTTCTACTCATTCACCAAAAAAGTGTCAAAAAGTAATAAAAACACACAGACAGTTTTTGACAATTCCTTTATTAAAAAAAAAAATAAAAAATCAATGCCCCCTGATGTAAATCCATTGTCAATCACGCCACCGCGGCCGCCACCGGCACCGTGGCCACCAGACCAAAAAAGAAAAAAACACTCCCGCCGTCCATGAAGGCTGGTCGCCTACTGCAGGCTCCGCCATTTGACAGTTCTTATATTGGTAAGGGGCTGGGCCACCCGGCGACGTCAAATGGTGTAACCGCCCAGCTTGTGACGTCACCGACCCAGCGCGCATCAGTCCGTGACTTCAAAAAGGGAGGGTGGGCGGTGCCACCAGGTGACGTTGCCAGGTGGCCCCACCCTTTACCTGTATAAGAACTGTCAAACGGAGAAGCCTGCAGTAGGTGGCCAACCTTCATGGATGGCGGGAGCATTTTTGTTCTTTTATTTTTCGGTTGCGGTGGGGGGCGTGATTGACAATGGATTTACATTGGGGGACACTTTTTATATTTTTTAATAAAGGAATTGTCAAAAACTGTCTCTGTGTTTATATTGTTTTTCAACATTATTTTGCTGAATTGGGTAGGCCATACTCATTCACATGAGCCCCCTTGCTAAAGGGAGCTTCCAGATTCCGATAAGCCCCACAACCACTGGCGCGGGTTGTGGGGAAAAGACCCTTGTCCCCATCAACATGGTGCTTTGGGGTGGGGGAGGGCCTGGCCTTGTCCCCCCTTTTCCTGACTTGCCAAGTTGTTTGCTCAGATAAGGGTCTGCTATGCATTTTGGTGGCTGCCTACTATTTAAAAAAATATGTCAATAGCTGATGCCAGCAAATGTAACCGCAAGTCAATTTATATGTGATTTGACTTTAGAAATTTCAATTTTGCTGCAGCAGGTTCTATACATGGTACAGATGTGCCACTTTATAGGCAGACTAAGGAGACCCCCCAGGCACTATAATTAAAGGTATTTGTTGTTTGTATTGCTGCACTTTAAGCATTATTAAAATCACTGAAAAAAATGAAAATTTTTCATAAATTTTTTATTTTTTTTTTGCATTGATACATGTCGCCCGGTGCAGTACCCGCACCCCCATACCCCTTTTATGACCAATTACTTGCATGTAAGACTTCAAAATGGGCACTTTTGATTTTTCCTGTTCAGCTCCCATAGACTTCATTGGGGTTCGTTATGCAGCTCCCAATTCTCACGATGTTCGAGATGGGTGATGTACAAAGTACGCCGCTGTCACTAAGTGACTTAGTTAAAGCAGGTGCACTGTTTGCTTTTGTTTTTCCATAAATTGGCAAAAAAAAGGTATCAAAAATCATCTTTTTTTGGGAAGTGTTGGGAATGTCCCTGAATGGCAGTCTGTAAATATAGTCACCCTATGCCTGTGCTGGGGGTTATTATTGCACTCACTGACACCAATGCTGGGGGTTACTAATGGATCTAATGACACTGATGTTAGGAGTTAATATTGCACCTCATCACACTAAAGTCAGCCCCTATTACATCAGAGTCAGCCCCCTTCACAACAGAGTCCTCAGTCTCCCTTCACTAAAAAAGAGTCCTACCTTCTAACTCTAATGCCCGTACACACGGTCGGATTTTCCGACAGAAAATGTCCTATCGGACCATGTTGTCGGAAATTCCGACCGTGTGTGGGCTCCATCGGACTTTTTCCGACGGAAAAAGTTTGAGATCCTGCTCTCAAATTTTCCGACAACAAAGTCCTATCGGACTTTTTCCGATCATGTGTAGCGAATTCCGACGGACAAAGTGCCACGCATGCTCAGATCACATTACAAGACCAAAGCTATTGGCTACTAGCCTCTACGTAGTCCCGTCGTACGCAACGAACGTCACCACTTTCAGGATGATCAGATTTTCCGACAACTTTGTCCGACCGTGTGTATGCAACACCTGTGTCGGACAAAATCCGTCGGAAAAAATTCTACGGGTTTTGTGGTCGGAATTTCCGACCATGTGTATGGGGCATTACTCGGCATCATGGCAGGGGGTGGAGGAGGTCAGGATGAAAGCAAGACTTCTTCCTTTTTCCTAATCCTCACCCTGGATCAACATCATTCATTTCTGTGGTGCAGGTGGGCTAGCCGTCAGCACCATACCAACAAATAATGCTGTGCACCCTGGTCTGCACCCCTGTCCCATGGAAACAAATGATGCCGTGCACCCTGGTCTGCACCTCTGCCCCATGGAAACAAATGATGCCGTGCACCCTGGTCTGCACCCCTGCCCCATGGAAACAAATGATGCCATGCAACCTGATCTGCACCCCTGCCCCATGGAAACAAATGATGCCGTGCACCCTGGTCTGCACCCCTGCCCCATGGAAACATATGATGCCGTGCACCCTGGTCTGCACCCCTGCTCCATGGAAACATATGATGCTGTGCACCCTGGTCTGCACCCCTGCTCCATGGAAACATATGGTGCCGTGCACCCTGGTCAGCCCCCCTGCCCCATGGAAACATATGATGCCATGCACCCTGATCTGCACCCCTGCCCCATGGAAACATATGGTGCCGTGCACCCTGGTCTGCACCCTTGCCCCATGGAAACAAATGATGCCGTGCAACCTGGTCTGCACCCCTGCTCCATGGAAACAAATGATGCCATGCACCCTGGTCTGCACCCCTGCCCCATGGAAACATATGATGCCGTGCACCCTGGGCTACACCCCTGTTTTATGGAAACAAATGATGCCATGTACCCTGGTCTACACCCCTGCCCCATGGAAACATATGATGCCCTGCACCCTGGGCTACATCCCTGTTTTATGGAAACAAATGATGCCATGCACCCTGGTCTACACCCCTGCCCCATGGAAACATATGATGCCGTGCACCCTGGGCTACACCCCTGTTTTATGGAAACAAATGATGCCATGTACCCTGGTCTACACCCCTGCCCCATGGAAACATATGATGCCGTGCACCCTGGGCTACACCCCTGTTTTATGGAAACAAATGATGCCATGCACCCTGGTCTACACCCCTGCCCCATGGAAACGAATGATGCCATGCACCCTGGTCTGCACCCCTGCCCCATGGAAACAAATGATGCCGTGCACCCTGGTCTGCACCCCTGCCCCATGGAAACATATGATGCCTTGAACCCTGGTCTGCACCCCTGCCCCATGGAAACAAATGATGCCCTGCACCCTGGTCTGCACCCCTGCCCCCCCTGCACCCCCACCCTGCCCCATGGAAACATATGATGCCGTGCACCCTGGTCTGCACCCCTGCCCCATGGAAACATATGATGAACTGCACCCTGGTCTGCACCCCTGCCCCATGGAAACATATGATGAAATGCACCCTGGTCTGCACCCCTGCCCCATGGAAACATATGATGAAATGCACCCTGGTCTGCACCCTGTCCCATGGAAACAAATGATGAGGTGTGACACATATGGGACATTACCAAGGGTGCGCGCTGCCCCCTGGCCCCTCCACCTCTGATAGATAGTGACATTACTGGTCTTGGGGGGTATAACTGAAATATCGGGGGAGTTCAGCCTACCCCAGCACTCCCCATGACCTTGCCCTGTCTGGCAGTGCATTAAGATGTCTATAAACACCAGACAATGCAGTCCTCTATAACAATAAGTAGTGGGTAATCATGCGTTGTGGCGTGTTTCAATGCAGGTATGTAGGCGCTTCCTTGCCTTAGTGTGTTGGAGAGCCATTCGGAATGAATTTACTTATTCCTCCTGGACGGAGCGGTGCCTCTGTGATATGGTGCCGCCCCCTGCAACATTAACCTGTCAGTCCGGGAGCCGTGACCTCCAGGTGATGCTGGTTGTCATTCAACCCGGAGTGGTGTAATAAATGGCACCACAACATGAACTCACATATTGTGTATGACCATGCATTGCGGTAATGTGCGTGTTACCACAACGCACCACAGTAGAAATGTGTGTTTTTGGTTTTTGGATACGTTATGATATGAAGTTCTGTCTTTTATCCCTGAAGCCCGCTCATCCGGTATAGCCCAGGGCTGGTAAGAAAATAAATACAATGAATCTACAAAATATAAAAATGACTTAATCTGGCGGAATTCAGCCGCCCCTCCACAGCCTGCAGACCAACACCGTGTTTATTTGTCTCCGGCGAGGATAAATCATTCGCTTCCCCGGATAAGCCAGGGTGGTCGTATTTTGATATGCCACTCAGCGGCTGAAATGATAGTTCTTAAAATTCAACTTATTGATTTCCCTGGACCCCCGCGGTCTTCCGTCTCCGAGATTTCTTTCTTATACATCAACAAAGCTTTGAAGAAGATAAGACGTCTAATCTCCTTAAAAAAAAAGAATTTATCTTTGAAGATGTGGACATTTCAAAACATTGGCAACATCACAACCGTGGTGCTGGTGCCAGGAGTCTGGATTTTTCTGCAGACAAATAATTGCTCTTGTCTCCGTGTTCTATACGAGGAGCGGCCATCGCGGTTTTGTATGAACACAAGGCGGTATTGCTGTCATAGAAGAGATGTTTTTTTTTTTATGGGACATGACATCCGTTGTAAAAGACTAGAAAGGAAATCCTTACAAATTTCTTAGTTATGAAAAAAGTACATTGTGTAGCACTGACCCCCCAAAGGAGCTGCTGGTTCGAATTGGGCCTGCACTCTACTGAAAAAACCCCACTAACTTAACTCAATCCCCTTGGCACAGCTGTGGTGCAATGTAATACAGTACAATATAAGACAATGCAAAGTACCTTTATTATACCCTCAGGATCCACTGGCTCCACCTGGTGGGGAAAAACAGTACGCCACACAACTGGATACTTAACCAGAAATATTTTTACTGCAAAATATTTAAACAGGTGGTTACAGAAATTGTGCTGTCATCCCAAAATAGGACGACAGCACAATATATTTCAATATAAAACAATATAAAATGTATATTTATATATATAAACCTGGGAGCTCCCCCTACTTTAAAGCTATACGTGAGATCTCACTTAAAGTACTTTGTCCGGATCTTCTTTCTTCGCTAGCTAAAGTCACTCCTTTGTTATTTGTAATCCAAAGTCTGGAGATGGTTTAGCTGAAGTGCTCCTGGTTTAACTCTAATAATTAATTTATCACTCTTGAGGCGCCAAGGTAGATAGGCCTCAAGCCTGCTCAGTGTCAGTTGCTCTGCTACTCCTCCGTGGAACTACAGATTCCAGTGAGGCCTGTAAGTGAGTCTAACTGCATGTGACAAGCTAACAAACTGTGGGCCGTAACCCATTCACCAACTGGATCGGAGTTCCGTGTGATCACTGTGGTCCGGTGACTGCAGCTTGCCTCTAAGTCAGCTGGGCCAGACATTCTGTACTGCTCCGCTGGATGGATCCAGTCCTCCGTTACTCTGATGAATGTCTCTGGGCCTTGTCAATCCGGTCACCATCTCTCAGGCTCCGGCAGGTCACTTCACAAACAAACAGGTCTGCGTTCCGTAGTGACTGTCTGCCGCTGTCTCCGGGAAGCCTCCTCACAGATCCGCACAGGCAGGCAACGTGATCCCAAGAGACCCAAAATGGCCGCTCGGGTTCCTTTTATCTCCTACCCAGCATGCACTGCATAAGAGAGTGTTAATGGGTAGGTCACACAGACTCCTGGGTAACCAGGTCAACCTCTGAATCAAAACACAGTCACTTCCTGTACAAGTCTTTAGGTTGTTCAGAGATAATAATACACAAGTGCATTACCTATCATTGGTCACTAGATGGCTCTGGATACAGAACCACAGTAATGTCCATGGACCTTACTTTATAGTATACATAACCACATCAATAGGCAAGGATGTCAGCGCTACAATTGTATCACCTACTGGTGGGAACCAATCATTCTGAAAGCCAAGCAAATTATGATTTTTTTTTTCAAACTCCTACATTTTTGATGGTACCCTTGTAAGGGGAGGTCCAGCTTATTTCCACATGGACAACACGCACAACTGGGCTCCACTATTACATGAAGGCTCTCAAAGTGCCCATGGATGCATGTCCTAGACTGCTACTCCTCATCCTCCTGGTCACTGCGCACATTAACCCCTTCTCACCTGGAGTTCTCTCAAATAGGCCTATGCTTTACTTACGTTTATCCAAATAGAAGTTCGGGAAGCTCAAAGATCCACCTGAGGCCCATGAAACATGGGGGCCCAGGCCACCTGATGATACATCAGGAGCTCTGGTGAACACCGGTTAGTGCTTAGACCCCGCACCTCAGGTGAGCCTGCGTCATTCTCCAGGGTGATCTGCTTGAGTACTTATCTAGCTGGTCGGTGGGCGCCTCTCTACTGTTATAGCTACTGGTCTCTGAGTCCGACTTCAGGCTCCACATTTTTTACAAAAAATATGTGAGGTATTATAGGACTCAACGGTGGGGATAAAAGCTATATCTGGACTATAGAAGTTGTAAGCCATTGCTATCCTTCGGTAGCCTAGCTTGGCCAAAGTAGTGTATACCATAGAGGTGTCATATCATAAATTCGCCTGTGAGAAGAGAAGAAGGAAGAAAAGTATGGCAAAAGGGAAAGGGGTAAGAGAGGAAAGGGGGTATGCGTGTTTGTGTTTGTGTGTGTGTGGGGAGGGATAAGAAGTGGAGTGAACAAAAAGGGACAAAGACATGACTGGTTGCAGGGTAAAAGGGAGGGGTGGGGAATCTCCATCCACCTTCCCCAGGTCTCACAATGGACGTAGTCATGGGGGATTCATGCCTTGTAAATATTCTGCTGTTTCCACAAAATGAAACCAGCAAGCCCAGGTCTTTGTGAACTTAGCAGGTGTCTCCCTTGCCTTGTGGACATTGGTCCCTTGCCTTGTCCTCCATGTTGGCTACCTAACACTACCTTATAAGTGTTGCCTCCACTGTGGGGACACTTATAAGTTAGTGTTAGGTACCACAGATACCAGGGTGCCTTGACGAGGCTCTGTGGCTTACGCATGCATTTGTGACTAAACCCCTGCCTTTTAACGCATACTGTTAGACAGGTTTACTTGGTTGTCTGCAGGCTGGTCGGTAAGTTAAGCTTGGTTTTTCCTTGAATTTATCCTTGGTCTTGTTTATAACTAATTGTTGTTAGCTTTCCAATGCTTCTTACTGTGATAGCCAGCTATAGATGGAGGCAACTGGAGTACCCTTTCCCTATACGTTGGAACCAGTCATTGGGGGGGGGGGGGTGGTGGTAGAGTGCCATATTACAGTGACCAGTGGTAAGCTGTTCGTGAAAGAGACATGTGGTGCAGCATAAATTGGGCTGGAGAAAAATTTGTGCAACGATACGATGGACTTCCTTCCAGTAGTTTTGAAGTGACGGGCACGTCCACCAAAATGTGTGGGAGGGAGCCTATATCGTTGTTGCATCTACCTCCAACATGTAGGTGGGATAGTGGGTGAGATCTTATGAAATCGCGAGGGGGTTCTATACAGGGCTTTTTATCAGCTGGAACTTGGTGGAACTCAGTTTCACCACCTCTGGCTCAGGCCCTCCGCTCCCTGCTCACCATTGTCACTTGTAAACACAGAAGTTCAGCTTCTGTGTTTACAGGTGACCGCTTGTCTCCCAATGGCTCCCACAGATCTAATCTCCTGAGCGGCTCCCACTGAGTACAGGATGGGGACAAGGGAGATGCAGGTGCCTGGGGTGCAAAGCAGACGCCAACACACCAGCTGAATACTGCAACAAAAGTAAGACATGTGGAAGATGGTGGAGCGTTTAAGGAGGGGGGAGAAGATGGGGTGGGGGAGTGAAAGTGAGATGTGGATGGGGATGCAGAGGTAAGCAGTTGTGGAAGAAGAATGAACTCTGCACTTTGTGTGTAGTGCACCCCTGAACTCTGCATTATATATCGAGTGCACCCCTGAACTCTGCATTATGTACAGCGCAACCCTGAACTCGGCACTCTGTTCATAATGCCCTCTTAATATTTAATGCCCCTTTAAGACCCTCCCACATTGAAAGATGTGAGTATGGGGGAGGCTTTTTTTTGGGGGGGGGGGGGGCTTCGTGGTTGAGTTCCTGCACCTATTTTCTGAGAAAAAAAGCCCTGGTTCTATACCAGCGTTACAAGAGTTTAAAACCATTTTCTTGTGCAGATACATTAACCGTGTGTTTGTGTATGTGGAGGAATATACGTTCCCATTCTTCTATTGAGAGGGAGATATCTAGATCCTTATGCCATTGTTGACAAGCCTTGTTAGGAACAGGTTGATCCTCAGAGTATAACATCAAATAGATGTTCCAAAATAAGGTGTCTGTCACGTACCTTATAGCGGAGTCTGGATGCTGGGGGTGGCCTCGTGCACGGTTCCGGTCCCAACACCCCTGGTGGTGGGAACAGGGAGTGCTGGGGCACGAAAGGGTGCAAGTGCCTGCGGCTAGGAGACTGGTGCTTGGAGGTACCGGTTCTTCTGGAAGGCAGGTGTAGAGGGTGGTAACCAAGACTGTATCCAGTGATGGCCGAACAGGTGGAAGTAGGTACTGCGGAGTCAAGACAGGCAGGGGTCGGCAACTGGCTGGCAAACGAGGTACAAAAGCGGAAGGCAAGTTCGTGGTCAAGTGCAGGCAGAGGTTGGCAACGGGCAGGTGATGAGGTACAAAATCAAAGGAATCCAAGCCGAGGTCAATTCAGTAGAGGCAGTCAATAAGCAGGGTTGATCCAGGAAGGTAATCAGGTAAGCCGGGTAAATCAGGAACAAGGTAGCAGATAATTCAGGCAGGTATTCAGGACATAGACTGAAGACGATCCAGCACTGACACCATGTGAAGGCCCTGTTTATATAGGGCGCCTTGTGCTGGGATTGGTGGAGGTGAGCGTCCGTGCGCGATTGCGCACACACGTTCGCACTGACGTGCGAGTGCGTGCACCCGTTCGTATTGGAAGGCGAGGACGCGCACACGTTCGTGTTGGTACGCGGGTACGCCCGCACGTTCCAGAGCTCGTTCGGTTCCGTTGGGGAGACTGCGCATGGGTACTGGCACCCGCAGAGTGAGGATTCACTCCTGCTGAACGAAGACGGGCATGGGAAACGTGAGTTCTCTGACAGTGTCTTTGTTGATCAGCGTGTGTCCCCTTGGCCATCCAGGCCAAGGGGAGCCGCCAGAGGGTAGGCCAGGTTTTCAAGGTGCAGTCCATAGGATATGAATGAATGAATGACTTGTATAGCGCCTCAAGGCGCTTGGTCTGTCCTGTGTTGTCCCGCTTCTTAGAGGGGGGTCTTGAGTTTTTTTTCTGAAGGCCCGATGGTTTTCTTCCATGCGGATGTTAGTGGGTAGAGTGTTCCATAGCTGTGGTCCTTGGACTGCGAATCTTCGTTCTCCCTTTGATTTGTAACAGGATTTGGGGATGAGGAGGCGATTTTGGTTAGTTGATCGGAGGTTGCGATTGGGTGTGTAGTGTTTTATTTTCTCACATAGGTATTGAGGAGCGTTTCCATGTGTGCATTTGTGGGTGAGGCAGAGGGTCTTGAATGTGATCCTATCCTTTACCATTAGCCAATGTAGGCTCCTCGGGGATGGGGAGATGGATTCCTAGTTTTTTTTTTTACCGTGACTAGTCTTGCTGCCTTGTTTTGGACGGCTTCTAGGCGTGCGATCTGGTATTTAGGTAGTCCTATGTAGAGGGAGTTTACGTAGTCGAGTCGCGAATTGATGACTGTTCCAACTACTATTGCTTTCTTTTCTTCTGGAATGAAGGGGATGAGTCTACGTAGCAGGCGGAGAAGATGGTGGGGTCCGCTGATTACTGATCCTATTTGTGCCTCCATAGTCATCTCGAAGATGACTCCGAGACTTTTGGCTTTGATGCTTGGGGAGATGGTCTGTCCAAGGATGGTGGGTGGTGTCCATTGGGTCTTAGTTTTTGTATTTCGGTTTGCATTGAAGAGAAGAAGCTCTGTTTTTGATCCATTGAGTTTGATGGAGCTTGTGGTCTTATAATGTGGATATATAATGAAGGCACATCTAGCCCACACTAATACAGTATGTGTTGTTCCATGGAATGGACAGTGGTCCCAGTACCCCACGGAGTGAAGATATGAATAAAGAGTGAAAAACTACAAAGGCAAGGGCTAGATGTGTCTTCATTATATATCCTATGGACTGCACCATGAAAACATGGCCTACCCTCTGGCTGCTCCCCTTGGCCTGGATGGATTTTTTCTGCCACAGCCCCGGGATAGACGGTTGTCTGACACCTCTGACCAGTGATGTAAGTAACTGAGTTAAAATAAACTGAGTTACCTAACTCAGTTACTTTAGAGGGTAACTAGTAATCTAACTGATTACTTTTCCCCTCATGGTAACTCAGTTCCCATTACTTTGGCTTAGTTACCCCAATTACATCTACCGCCACTAGATGGCAGTAGTGTAATTCCGGTGTCCTGCCGAAAAAGTTCCCCCGCCGGATAAGGACCCCCTGTACTGCACAGGCGCAGGGCTTGCGCAGTACGAAGGACTACGGAGCTTCCGAAAATTGCCGAACCTAAACAGCTCTGAGTGAACTCTACACCGCGCAGGCGCAGTTAACATGTAATTGTACGAGGCGATGCCGCACGCTCCTGATGCTCGTGCTACTCTGCAAGGGGCGTCTATCTTGTAACTAAGGGGCGGGTCTAGTATTACTGTAACCAAGGGGGGCATTTATAATTATTGTTATATATCGAGTTCTGCCCATTAATTTAACATTCGCCCTCTTCTGTAGCCATCTGCCCCTTACACGATATAATAATAATAGACCCGCCCCTTACACGATATAATAATAATAGACCCGCCCCTTACACGATATAATAATAATAGACCCGCCCCTTACACGATATAATAATAATAGACCCGCCCCTTACACGATATAATAATAATAGACCCGCCCCTTGCTTACACGCTATAACAGATCTGCCCCTTGGTTAGAGTAATAATAGAGCAGCCCCTTGGTTACACGATATATAACAATAATAATAAATGCGCCCCTTGGTTACAGTAATACTAGACCCGCCCCTTAGTTACACGTATAGAATATTTAAAAAAAAAAGTCAGTTACTTTGCTGAGTAACTAATTACTTTTCCAATTTAGTAACTGAGTTACTAACGCAATTACTTTTTGGGAGAAGTAATTTGTAACTTAACTAATTACTTTTTTAACCACTTCAATACCAGACACTTAGACACCTTCCCGCCCAAGCCAATTTTCAGCTTTCAGCGATGTCGCAATTTGAATGACAATTGCGCGGTCATGCTACACTGTACCCAAACAAATTTTTTATCATTTTGTTCCAACAAATAGAGCTTTCTTTTGGTGGTATTTGATCACCTCTGCGATTTTTATTTTTTGCGCAACAAACAAAAAAAGACCGAAAATTTTGCAAAAAAACAAGTTTTTCTTTGTCACTGTTAATTTTTTTTGTAAATAAGTGCGTTTTCTTCTTCAATGACGGGCACTGATAAGGCGGCACTAATGGGCACTGATAAGGCGGCACTGATGGGCACCGATGAGGTGGCACCAATTAGGGGGCACCGATGAGGTGGCACTGATGGGCACTGATAGGCGGCACTGATAGGTGGCACTGGTATGCGGCACTGATGGGCACTCAGGTGGCACTGATGGGCACTCATAGGCGGCACTGACGGGTACTTATGGGTGGCACTGATGCACACATATAGGTGGCACTGATAGGTGGCATGGATGGGCACTGATAGGTGGCATGCATGGGCACTGATAGGTGGCATGGATGGGCACTGATAGGTGGGCATGGGTGGGCACGGATGGGCACTGATAGGTGGCACTGATGGACGCTGATGAGTGGCACTGATAACACTTATGGGTGGCATTGCTGGGAATCCTTTTTTTTTACTTTTTTTTTTATTTAAATATGATGTGCCAATCAGTGCCCATCTGTGGGCACTGATTGGCATATTTTTGATTTTTTTTTTAACATGTGGATGGCCATGGGGGATGTACCTGGCCATCCACATGCTGGGGGCTTCCCTGGTGGTCCTGGGGGCTTCCCTAGTGGTCTAGTGTGGGCATCTGAGGGGGGGCTGCGCTGATAAACAATCAGCGCAGACCCCCCCTGTCAGGAGAGCCGCCAATCGGCTCCCCTCTACTCGCGTCTGTCAGACGCGAGTGAGGAAAAGCCGATCAACGGCTCTTCCTGTGTACATCGTGATCAGCCGTGATTGGACACAGCTGATCACGTGGTAAAGAGCCTCCGCCGGAGGCTCTTTACCGAGATCAGTGTAGCGGTGTGTCAGACTGACACACCACTCCACCGATCGCCGCGATGCGCGCCCCCACGGGCGCGCAGCGGCTGTTATCCTGAAGGACGTCATATGACGCCCAGTCAAGATAACGAAGCCACTTCCCGGACGTCAATTTACTATTGACCGGGCGGGAAGTGGTTAAAGTAAGATGACCAACACTGCCTCTGACACCCTCCTAGATGCTGGGTTTACTCTCTGAGCTGACATTTTACCTTCTTGCATCAAACTCCTGATGAAGTGGACAGGGATCCACGAAACGCGTATAGTCTTTGGATGTCAAGATATTTTGTTTGTTATTATTTGTGTTTATCATGTATTTTTTATGTACTGTGTGTATATATATATATATATATATACAGGGGGTCCCCTACTTACAAACATCCGACTTACAAACGACTCCTACTTACAAACGGAGGGAGACAACAGGAAGTGAGAGGAAATCTACCCCTAGGAAGGGAATTTCACTCCTGTAAGAGTTAATATGGGAAAAAGGTGTCTCCACTGATGCTTTATCACCAGTCCTTGTTTCCCTATCAACCCAAAATTTTCAAAATCCAATTGTCATTGGGACAGAAGGTGAGGTGAAATCTTCTGAACAGGGGCACAGACAGCAAAACAAATGTTACAGGGGTGATAACCCTTCTCTATGTTATCTAAAAAACTTAAAAAATAGATTTTTTGGCTGGAGCTACACTTAAAAAATGTACTGTTCCGACTTACAAACAGATTCAACTTAAGAACAAACCTCCAGTCCCTATCTCGTTTGTAACCCGGGGGCCCCCTGTATATATATATATTTATATTTTATTTTTATTTTATTTTTTTACTTTTTTTTATCTTGTAATAGGTTATTAGTTTCTTTCTTTTACTTTAGGATAAGGTTCCGCTCTAAACCTTTTACCTGCATGGGCAAGGCACAGGATCACCTCAAACCATTGGAGAATGGGGTTTAGTAGAGTAAATGGTTAAGAATTTATGTTTTTGTGTAATATTGTTGTTTACGAGCAGCGTAATAGTCATTGAATTTGATGCGGTTTGTTTGGAGCTGAAATCTTCCACACAGGAAGGGAATAATTGGTTTTGTTTTCTTGGGTTCAGTTTCGGTGACTCTGAAGGTAATAATAATGTACGTTGTACATGGTAACAGTTCAAACCTTCAGTACATAATGCTGTTTTAACACCGACCTCGTCTTTTAGAAATGAAATAACCTTGTCTGCTGATTATGTCTGAAAACAGGCAAGTAACTTAAAGTGTTTGTAAAGGATCGTTTTAAATTTTTTTTTTTTAAATAACCAACATGTCATACTTACCTCCACTGTGCAGCTCGTTTTGCAAAGAGTGGCCCCGAACATCCAGTTCTGGGGTCCCCCGGCGGCTCCTCCCCACATCAGATAACCCCCTGGGAGAAGCGCTCTCCCGGGGGGGGGGGGGGGGGGGGGGGTTACCTTGTGGGCGCTCTCCCGAGTCCAGCATTTGCGTCCATAGACACGAATGCCAGACTCGGCCCCGCCTCCCCATTGGATTTGATTGACAGCAGCGGGAGCCAATGGCTGCTATCACTCCCTGGAGAGAGGGACAGCTCGTCCCTGCCGAGGAGATGAAGGGGCTCAGGTAAGTAAAACGGGGGGGCTGGGAGGCGGGGACTACCAGGTGTTTTTTCACCTTAATGCATTAGATGCACGAGGGTTATAGGGGTTGTAAAGGTTTGTTTTTTATTTTCTAAATAGGTTCCTGTAAGCTCGTGCATTGTTGGTTCACTTACCTTTTCCTTCGATTTCCCTTCTAAATGTTTTTTTTTCTTTGTCTGAATTTCTCACTTCCTGTTTTTTCTCAGTAAACTTCACACCGTCACCCGAGCGGTGTTTAGTCAGCCAGAACAGCTTACTGAGGAGGAACAGGAAGTGAGAAATTCAGACAAAGAAAACAAAGAAAAAAAACATTTAGAAGGGAAATCGAAGGAAAAGGTAAGTGAACCAACAATGCACCAGCTTAAAGGAACCTATTTAGAAAATAAAAAATGAACCTTTACAACCCCTTTAATTCTGTTTCATAACTTCCAACAAAACGAGTAATTGTAGAAGAGGCTGAACGAGCTCACCAATGGGGAAGATCTCTCAAATCTAGGGGTGAGCCAACTGGGCAAAGTTTGGTTTGCTGGACGTTCAATGAACCTAGTGATTCATCCATCCATGTTGTTTAGTGTGGATGGAGAAATTGACTGAACCAGAGACAATTGAGCCATGTATGGCTCTTCCCCGTCCATCTGAAATCCAGGGGCGGCCCGTCCATTAAGGGGCGCATGGGCACCACCCCTCCTGTCCATCGCCGCCTCCCCTATCCATGCGTCCGGCCCCTTTCAGGACACCGGTGCATGGATTCCAATGCAGGGGGTTTTTGAAGCACCGATTAGAGCCAGAGGCTCTAATAGGCTTCAATAAAGGAGGGGCTTGGGTTGCAGAGAGTGCTCTCCGAGCCCACCCAGGTGTGTTACAACAGCGAATCAATATTCGCTGTTGTAACACTGATCCTCCTCCCTGCCAATCAGGAAGCGGGTTTTTACACCGGTCACAGAATTGGCTGAAAGGACAGGCAATCCTATTGGACACCTAAGAGGAGGATGAGGGGAGGAGCTGGAAGCCACCACAGAGGAGAGGACACTCAAAGCCGAGCCTCTGCACCACACTGCCTGCTACCCGCCACGATGGGTTAAGTACCGGACCGACCGACAAACAGCGCGGCGGGGGGGGGTGGGGGGCGGTTGTCACGGTTGTGTCTGCCGCTCGGGGGCATGGGTGGTTGGGTGGTTAAACACCAGCCTCCACTGGCACACACCCTCCCCAGGCCGCAGCCTGGGGGTAAAGGAGTTCATAGGACACTCCCCAAACATTTATAGCCTCCCTCAGCTTGCATCACTGGCCATGAATCTGCTAGTGGTTGCCAGAAGGGACATCAATGCTTAACAGCTCAAAATTGTTAACGCCTCATGACTATTGCAGGTGAAACCCAGTCTGAGCATGAGGCAACAGCAACTAGGGGAGAACCTGAGTGATAAACTGCCCTGAGCAGGTTACTACCCAGGAAAGCTAAATTTACTTGACACCTCTGAAAACAGGAAGATTGAGGGTTGCCTGGTCAGAGAGGACCCCACATCCCATTTTTTATGAAAAATACATGCAAAAAGTAAACCGTGGGACTTTTAAGATGTCAATAAATGAGGAATATAGTATTTTTTAATTATAAAAAATATATTTTATTAATTTCAATAAAAACATTTTCATAAAAATCCCTTGTTGCATCTCAAGTTCAAATTCATATATTTGTGCAGATACTACCGCTCTACATGTTTCGCTTCGAGTGAGCTTCTTCAGGAGATTCTAGAGTGCTGTATGAAATGATTACTAAAAGAAGTAAAACAACAACAAAACTGGGATTAATTACTACAAAATGTATAATTTGTTTATAGTTTTAGAATAGAGGTGCACAAAAATACACACTTGCAGTGGTGTAACTAGAACCTTCAGGGCCCCCCTGAACCCCAGCCGAAGCCCTTCCCTCTGAGTCCTCTGGGGAGAAGTTGGCTCTGTCCCCAGAGGAGATGGGGTCCTTGTCCCAAGGGAAATGGGGTCCCTGTCCTTTAGGGAGAACTGGGCCCTGTCCCCAGGGGAGATGGGGTCCCTGTCCTTAGGGGACATATCTCCCAAAAAGACCTGTCAACATCTGTGTATGACGGGGAGGAGGGGGGTGCTGGCAGACAAGCCTGCGGTGTCCTTTGGGGAGCCGGCTCTCATAGGGCTGCACTGCATCTGTGTACTTAAAGTTTGTTTGCCCGGGAGAAGCATGCAGTGCAGTGTGAGCCGGACTCAGGGGGCGGGACTCTGGCTGGGGAGGACAGACACCGGACTGAGCAGCACTGCATGGAGCAGGAGAGGGGGACCCGGAGGAGCGGCAGAGGACACAGGTTGTGTGGGGAATGCACAACTAAAGAGCAGCCAGTGCGGTAGTCGAGCATGGAGCTCTGCTAGTCACCCCCCACCTCCAGCCACCCGTGCGCCCGGTGCCTACCCGCCTATGCTGCCACCGGCCATATGTAGAGGGGGCCACATGGGCCCCTTGCAGCACAGGATCCGGTTGCGCTCGCGACTGCTGCACCCCCTATAGTTACGCCCCTGCACACTTGTATATATGTTACATATCTCCAACAAGAAGAATTTTACAATCAAACATTAATTGTTGAAACATCAAAGGACCTACTGAGTACGCATAGGCGTTATAATTATTGAGTATTTCAAGCAGACAACTCCATATCAAAGGCATGATAACCACAGGGGGGCGATGACAACAGGGTTGCCACAGTTTTTGTTTTTTTTACTGCACAGAGGGGGATTCGTAACTAGCAATGATCCTGAGATCTGACTTCAGCCCTTCTATACTCGAAACAGACAGTTTAATTTTCCCCAATGGCCTCCCAGTTGGGGCCCTCTCTTATTTTAGGCCCCATAGCAGCCACGTGGGCTCCTATGGCTATTTTTAAGCCCTTGGCTCTTTTCTATTATTGAATAAATCTGTATGTTACAAAGGATGACTTGTTGTCTTTGTGCCACATAGAAGGCATTGAGGCCATTATGAAACAGTTTTGTTTTATTGCAGTAACTGGTAAGTGGAGATAAGTTTGACTTTTGCAGAAGGACGATGGCAGCGCATTCTATCCCGTCCATTAAACGTATAGAAGTACCCGCGCTGCTTTCAGCAAAGTTGAATAATGTTTACCGTATTAGCATTCTATTTTCTCTGCAACAAACATCTGCGACCTTGTACGTGGGCACGCGATGGGAGTCAAGAGTCTTCAACCGTTCTGTTATTCCAATTAGCCTGGAAAAAAAAGACATGAAAATAAAACTGGAGCCGGACTTTACACATACTGGGCAGACAGGTCCACTTATGTATCTTCATGGGCCGTAGGCATGTAGGCAGGTTAACAACAAAGCGTGGGGAATGCCCAGGAAAAAAACCCAAGCCTACTTACCACCATCTCGCAGAAAACCAAATTAGCCTGTCTAACAGTGCGTTAAAAACAGGGGTTTAGTCCGCACGCATTTGCAAACGCATGCGTAAGCCACAGAGCCACGTCACGGCACCCTGATATCTGTGGTCCTAACACTAAAATATGAGTGTCCCCACAGTGGAGGCACATGCATTCTAATGGATAGATGAGGGCAGGTGGACTGAAGGGGAGCCCACTCCTTCTTAAAGGTACAGGAGCACACCAAGCACCCAGCAGATTGCACAATGGCTGCAAAGGTGTTGGTGCGTTGCTGGACCAATACAAACACCAACGTGATAATGATACAAAAAACTCGCCACCACCCTCATCTATAGCTGGCTATAGCAGTAAGCAGCATTGGAAGGCTGAAACAGATAACAACAAAGCCTGGGGAATGCCCAGGAAAAAACCCAAGCCTACTTACCACCAGCTCGCAGAAAACCAAAGGTGCTTGGTGTGCCCCTGTACCTTTAAGAAGGGGTGGGCTCCCCTTCAGTCCACCTGCCCTCATCTATCCATTAGAATGCATGTGCCTCCACTGTGGGGACACTCCTATTTTAGTGTTAGGACCACAGATATCAGGGTGCCGTGACGTGGCTCTGTGGCTTACGCATGCGTTTGCAAATGCGTGCGGACTAAACCCCTGTTTTTAATGTAGGCAGGTTGCCTATGGGTGCGTTAGTTTAGTCAGTGGCTGGCCCAGGCTGAGGGGAAAGAGTTAAATTGTGAGCTGCTATTCCCGGGCTTTTTGGATCCAGCCTACCCACCTGTGATATAAAAGGGGGCAAGACCTGGGGGGGCACGGGATTTTCAGTAGGACTGCTAAATCTGGCAGTCCATTGGAGACACCTCCCTCATGTACCGGAGGAGCCACCGAAGCAATCTGCCCCTTGGTCCCTAAGCGGCGGACTGCAGGCACTGCATATCTCCCGCAAGGGTCAATCCCTCAAAGAGGTAAAATTACAAGACTCTCCAGGCTTCAGAGGTAATTTGACGGCTGGCCTTGGTGCTGAGAGGCCGCACATTTGCGTACCAAGTACCAGACACAGCTGTGTACAGACCCTGCGCACTTCCAGCACAGCTAACGGAAAGCTCCCAATCGCAAGAAGCTTTCCGATCATGTGACCGCTGTGACAGCCAATCATGGCAGCCATATGATCACAAAACCCTGCCCCTCCTCCCAGCTTCTGAAATCCATTTAGGGTCCAGGAGGCACCAGCGCAAAGGGGGTTAAAGAAATATGGCTACTCTTTGCCATTTGTGCCCGAAGACTTGTTCCACCAGCTGGAGGAAGAAAGACCCAAGATCTATAGTCGGGCCAAATGGGAGAAGCTCCACGTGCTGGAGCTTCTCCCTGGGAATTCTGATTTCAGAATGAACATATCAAGGCCAGTCTCTATCAGTTTTACCAGGACTACAATATTGGGTGACACAAATACATGGACCGGGTAGAGATGGTAGTAGAGCCGGGATACACCTATCCAGTGGTCCACCAGATCATGGCTACTCATCCAGTAACGGGAGAATGTGTCTCCCTCCCAGACCCCGATTATTTTGTTTGATGGAGTGACTGTTCTCTCTTTCTTTATTGCACTGTTTTATGCGGTTTGATTCTGTTTTACGCCTTTTTAATGTTATAATCTTTTGCTATTTATTGTGGGGTTAGTCCTAGCTGGGATGGCTCATTAAAAGGGGAAGGCAAGTGTAGGCTGATTGGCTACGGGTGTGTTAGTTTAGTCAGTGGCTGGCCCAGGCTGGGGGAAAGAGTTAAAGTGGTTCTAAAAGCTGAAGGTTTTTTACTTTCATGCATAGAATTCAGTGCTGCCTATTAGTGCCCATCATTGCCGCCTATCAGTGCCCATCAGTGCCCATCAGTGCTAAATATCAGTGCCGCCTACCAGTGTCCTTCAGTGCTGCATATGATATTAGTGCCTCTCCATTAGTGCCGCCTATCCGTGCCCATAATTGCCGCCTATCAGTGCCCTTTATTGCTGCTTATCAGAGCCCATAAAGGCTGCCCATCAGTGCGACCTATCTGTGTCCTTCAGTGCTGCATATTAATGCCTCTTCATCAGTACCCATCAGTGCTGCCTATCAGTGCCCATCTTTGCCGCCTATCAGTGCCCATAAAGGCCATCCATTAATGCCCATAAGTGCTGTCTATCAGTGCCCATCAGTGTTGCATATCAGTGCCACATATCAGTGTCCATCAGTGCTACATATCAGTGCCACCTTATCAGTGTCCATCAGTGTTTCCTCATCAGTGCCCATCAGTGTCGCCTCATCAGTGCCCATCAGTGCCACCTATCAGTGCCCATCAGTGCCGTTTTTTAGTGCCCATCAGTGCAGTTTCATCAGGGCCCATCAGTGCAGCCTCATCAGGGCCCATCAGTGCTACATATTAGTACCCAACAGTGCAGTCTCATCAGGGCCCATCAGTGCCACCTATCAGTGCCCATCAGTGCCGCCTCATCAGGGCCCATCAGTGCCACCTATTAGTGCCCATCAGTGCAGCCTCATCAGCGCCCATCAGTGCCGCCTATTAGTGCCCATCAGTGCCACCTATCAGTGCCCATCAGTGCCGCCTCATCAGGGCACATCAGTGCCGCCTATTAGTGACCATCAGTGCATCCTCATCAGGGCCCATCAGTGCCACCTATTAGTGCCCATCAGTGCCGCCTCATCAGGGCCCATCAGTGCCACCTATTAGTGCCCATCAGTGCAGCCTCATCAGCGCCCATCAGTGCTGCCTATTAGTGCCCATCAGTGCCCCCTATCAGTGCACATCAGTGCCACCTCAACAGGGCCCATCAGTGCCACCTATCAGTGCCCATCAGTGAAGGAGAAAAATTACTAATTTACAACAATTTATAACAGAAGCAAAGACATTTTATTTTCAAAATTTTTGGTCTTTTTTTTATTTGTTTAGCAAAAAATAAAAACCCCAGTGGTGAATAAATCCCACCAAAAGAAAGCTCTATTTGTCCCAAAAAAATAATAACAAATTTGTTTGGGTTCAGCATAGCATGACCGTGTCATTGTCATTCAAAGTGCGACAGCGCTGAAAGCTGAAAACTGGCCTGGGCAGGAAGGGGGTGAAAGTGCCCGGTATTGAAGGGGTTAAAAATGTGTGACTGTCATTGATAATGTAAATGAACCTCCTGGACCCCCCCCCCCCCAAGGTCTAAGTGGGGGTATTTTACATGTCACTTCCAGGTCATTAACAGGAAGGGGAGAGAAGCAACCGTCTGTTTCGCTGATTGTCCTTCCCTCTACCCAGAAGCACCTGCCATGCTGGTCCTGGGCCACTGATGGGCACACAGAGCCGGGGAAAACATGGTGGGGCACAGGTGTGGGGGGGAGGGGCTCTAACACAAGCAGGGCTGTGTGGAAGTGATCCAGCGGCTGCACAGCCTCCGGATCACTTCCATCTGAGCGTGTGTATATCAGTAAAAGAGTTAACTGACACGGGATCTAGAGGTTCCGGTTCACAACAGAGGTGATTGGCTGAGCGATCGCCAGGAAAACGCGCGGGTTGAAAACAAACTCTTCTTCAGGGGGGGGGGGGGTGGGGGGGGGGCGGGGGGGGGGGGCGGTCCGCTCATCCTTAATAAGAACTATAAAAAGTGAGACGTTCTTTGAAACAACGTTTCTTTTTTTTTTTTTTTCTTCCTCTCTCAGAATAAAGAGACAGCGTTCACAGCGGTTAATGAAATTGTCTTTGAAGTCCGTATGATAAAATACCCGGCAATTCCATTTTTATGGCAGAAACAATAAGCCGGTTACAACAAGAATCATGGGACACAAAAACAGAATAAAGAATGCAGATTCTAATTATAGATTTGCTTTACATTTTTATGTGCGAATCTATAGCAGGCCAGATTAAAGGCATTTTATTAGCGCTGTGAGACTTAGCGCGCGGCGGTTGTAATTTGGAGGATTCGCCTTTTATTTTTGTCACGGTACGCGGCTGATCAAGAAGAACGGCCGGTGGCTTCTCTGTACTTATCACTTGTAAAATGTGTCTCAATTCAACAGGCGAAACCCAAAATTTAACCACTTCAGCCCGGACCAATTGGCAGCCAAAGGACCAGGCCCCTTTTTTGCGATTCGGCACTGCGTCGCTTTAACTGACAATTGCGCGGTCGTGCGACGTGGCTCCAAAACAAAATTGGCGTCCTTTTTTTTCCCCACAAATAGAGCTTTCTTTTGGTGGTATTTGATCGCCCCTGCGGTTTTTATTTTTTGCGCTATAAACAAAAATAGAGCGATAATTTTGAAAAAAATGCAATATTTTTTGCTTTTTGCTATAATAAATATCCCCCAAAAATATATAAAAAAACATTTTTTTTTTTTTTTCCTCAGTTTCGGCCGATACGTATTCTTCTACATATTTTTGGTAAAAAAAAATCGCAATTAGCGATTATTGATTAGTTTGCGCAAAAGTTATAGCGTTTACAAAATAGGGGATAGTTTTATAGCATTTTTATTAATATTTTTTTTTTTTACTAGTAATGGCGGCGATCAGCGATTTTTATTGTGACTGCGACATTATGGCGGACACATCGGACATTTTTGACACATTTTTGGGACCATTGTCATTTATACAGCAATCAATGCTCTTTAAATGCACTGATTCCTGTATAAATGACAGTTGTAGTGAAAGAGTTAACCACTAGGGGGAGGGGAGGGGTTATGGGCTCTGACATGTGTGTGTTTTTTTACATTAGGGGGCGGGGCTGACGTCTGACGTCATTGATTGGCTTTCCCGATGACCGGGAACAGCCAATCAATGACAGGCAGCGTAGGAATCGCGGGGAGAGGTTTGTTTACACAAACCTCTCCCCGTTCTTCAGCTCTGTAACCCAATCGCGGGACACCAGCGGCGATCGGGTCCGCTGGTCCCGCGGCCGGGGTCACGGAGCTCCCGACCGGGTCGTGAGCGTGCCGCTGGCGGTGCACGCGCTACCCACGGGCAGGCATTTAAAGGGCCACGTACAGGTACGTGGTTTTGCCTGCCCGTGCCATTCTGTAGACGTATATCTACATGGGGCGGTCGGGAAGCGGTTAAAGGGGTTGTAAAGGCAAAAGGTGCATTCTATGGAGATTTGAGTGTTTACAAGTTAAAATCATTTTTTTTTTTTGCTAGAAAATTACTCAGAACCTCCAAACATTATATATATATATATTTTTTTTTTTTTCAGACACCCTAGAGAATAAAATGGCGGTCGTTGCAATACTTTATGTCACACTGTATTTGCGCAGCGGTCTCAGAAGCGCAATGTTTTGGGAAAAAATACACATTTTTTAATAAAAAATTAAGACAACAGTAAAGTTAGCTCAGTTTTTTTCTATATTGTGAAAGATGATGTTACACCGAGTAAATTGATACCCAACATGTCAGGCTTCAAAACTGCGCCCACTCGTGGAATGGCGTCAAACTTTTACCCTTAAAAATCTCCATAGGGGACGTTTAAAAAAGGTGACCACTTTTGAGTTACAGAGGAGGTCTAGGGCTAGAATTATTGCTCTCGCTCTACCGATCGCGGCGATACCTCACATGTGTGGTTTGAACACCGTTTTCATATGCGGGCGTGACTTACGTATGCGTTCGCTTCTGTGCGCGAGCTCGGCGGGACGGGGCGCTTTACATTTTATTTTAATTTTTTATTTTACTTTTTTTGTTTTCCACTGTCTTTAAAAAAAAAAAAAAAAAAATTGGGTCACTTTTATTCCTATTACAAGGAATGTAAACATCCCTTGTAATAGAAAAAAAGCATAACAGGACCTCTAATGCCGCGTACACACGATCGGACTATCCAGCGGACTTAGTCCGGCGGACCAGAGTCCGCCCGACAATTCACCCGTGTGACCTGACCCCTGCACTCTATACAATAAGTTGTGTATGACATAGTCCTGACCCCTGCACTCTATACAATAAGGTGTATGACATAGACCTGACCCCTGCACTCTATCCAATAAGTTGTGTATAACATAGACCTGACCCCTGCACTCTATACAATAAGTTGTGTATGACATAGACCTGACCCCTCCTCTCTATACACTATGCTGTGTATGACATAGGCCTGACCCCTGCGCTCTATACACTATGCTGTGTATGACATAGGCCTGACCCCTGCGCTCTATACACTATGCTGTGTATGACATAGGCCTGACCCCTGCGCTCTATACACTATGCTGTGTATGACATAGGCCTGACCCCTGCACTCTATACAATAAGTTGTGTATAACATAGACCTGACCCCTGCGCTATATATAGTAAGTTGTGTATGACATAGACCTGACCCCTGCGCTCTATATAGTAAGTTGTGTATGACATAGACCTGACCCCTGCGCTCTATACAATAAGTTGTTTATGACATAGACCTGACCCCTGCGCTCTATATAGTAAGTTGTGTATGACATAGACCTGACCCCTGCGCTCTATACAATAAGTTGTGTATGGCATAGACCCGACCCCTGCACTCTATATAATAGGTTATGTATAACATAGACTTGACCCCTGTACTGTATACAATAAGTTGTGCATCACAAGTGTTTCTGGCACTACAAGCACTGTTGCCACCCACATTACCAGCCCTGGTGCCCTCACCTGGGTTCTGCCAGCATGGTTGCCCATAGTGTAGAGTGGAGTCCATGAGAGACATTCTCCATAATCCGCCTCGTCTTCCCTAATGGAGAGCCCAGTAGAGTTTGTCTTTGTAGCTCGGAGCTTCCATTCATTCCCAGGAATATCGGGGGAGATTTCAGGCTTGGCGAGGAGGACTCGGACGGCGTTGTGCGAGCGCACATGATTACATTTGCGGCCTTCCTAATCTGGACGGCCTCCCATGCCGCCTGACAAGGAATATTTGAGCCCACACCGGTCTATCCGCACACAGAGAACACCGCACAAAAGAACAATTTGAAAGACTCGTTCAGAAAGCAGTTACGGCGCATTGTCCGCCGCGCTCCCTTCCCCGCGCTCCCTCGCTGTGTGTAATTGGATACAATCTACAAAACACGCAAAACCGTTGTGCCGCAGACGTGTGGAAGGATATTGTTTTCAGTTTTCTTTTCTCTGTAATCTTTTAAACTGGAATCTGGGGGGGGGGGGGATTTTTTTCAACACGGTTATGGAATAAACATGTGCGGCTTTTCAGAAAACTTGAAGAAAGGAAGAAAATAACAAAAGTGCAAAATCTGACTGTAAACGGTGCGATGACCGTATGGTAAAGTGAAACGCCTGTCTGAATACCTTTGGGATGAGAAGACCTAATCCCTATGGTGTTCCATAGGGTTTAGGGCAGGTACTGATGTTGGATGAGAAGACCTCATGGGGACTTCCCTATGGCTTTCCCCATGACGTCAGAGGGGGGCGGGGTCACCAGGTGCCCTCCGTTATAAAAGACCTGTCAGACGGAGCGAAACCTCACACAGCGGGAGCCTCCCATTGCGAGGAGCGGCCCGACAGAAGAACAGACGCCGACGCCATGGAAGAAGATGCCGGACGAGAAAGGACGAGAAGACCAGCGCAAGAAGAAGCAGATCGGAGGAAGAAGAAGATGGAAGAAGATGCCGGAAGGAGAAGATGAAGAAACCGAAGGATGAAGAAAGGAAGACCAGAAGACAGAAAATTTTAATAAAGGAATTGTCAAAGACCGTCTCCTGTAATTTTTACCATTTTTGACACTTTTTTTGGTGAAATGGTAGGGGTACTTTTGTACCCCTTACCATTTCACACAGGGGGGGGGGGGGGTGGGATCTGGGGGTCCCCTTGTTAAAGGGGGCTTCCAGATTCGGATAAGCCCCCCGCCCGCAGACCCCCACAACCAATGGCCAGGGTTGTGGGGACGAGGCCCTTGTCCTCATCAACATGGGGGACAAGGTGCTTTGGGGGGTCACAGACCTCCAAAGCACCCTCCCAATGTTGAGGGCATGTGGCCTGGTACGGTTCAGGAGGGGGGGGCGATTTCGTCCCCCCTCTTTTCCTGCGGCCTGCCAGGTTGCATGCTCGGATAAAGGGTCTGGTATGGATTTTGAGGGGGACCCCACGCCATTTTTTTTTTGTCCGAGGTTCCCCTTAAAATCCATCCCAGACCTGAAGGGTCTGGTATGGATATTTAGGGGGGACCCCACATCATTTTTTAATTTGAAGTGGGGTTCCCCTTAATATCCATAGCAGACCTGAAGGGCCTGGCTATTGAATTTGGGGGGACCCCCACGCTTTTTTATTTTTTTTTTTTATCAATGACTCAATGAATGACTGTTCTCTGTGTTACGGGAGCCGACAATTCATTAGCCGTGAGTGATTTTAAATAGCTTTTTTTCCTGCAAAAATGACACTTTGTCATTCGAATCATTCCTTATATCCGCTATAATAATTTCTTTCGTATTAGGTGAAATTCGATATTTGGTAGTTGGATTCAAATAATTCGGAGCCGAAATTCGTAAACGGAATTTCGTATTCCGTACAGAATTTGTATTCAAAAAAATTCGTACTACGGATTCGTACGAATGTACGAATTTTGAAAAATTCGTACGAATTTCGAATTCGTACGAAACTAATCGCACATGTCTAGCGTTTGATCCGACCTGCGTTGATTCCTTCTTATGCCGCGTGCACACGGTCGGTCTTTTTCTGTCGGAATTTCCGACGGACTTTGGATTGAGAGCCTGTTCTTAATTTTTCCGACGGAAAACCTTTCTATCGGATTTTCCGATCGTGTGTATGCAATTCCGACACGCAAAATTCCGACGCATGCTCAGAAACAATTCGACGCATGCTCGGAAGCATTAAACTTCCCTTTTATAGTGCTGTCAAACGTGTTTTATGCCGCTGTGTTATTGACCGTCGGAATTTGGTGTGATCCGTGTGTAGGCAAGACAGTTTGAGTGAAATTCCGTCGGAGTTCCGACGGGAAAACCATCAGAGCTTTTTCCGACGAGAATTCCGACCGTGTGTACGCGGCATAAGAAGAGGTGGGTCTTGAGTTTTTTCCTAAAGGCCTGATGGTTTCCTTCCAAGCGGATGTAGGTCGGTAGAGCGTTCCATAGCCGTGGTCCTTGGACTGCAAATCTTCGTTCTGCTTCTGATTTGTACCGGGACTTGGGGATGAGGAGGAGGTTTTGGTTGGTTGTTCGGAGGTCTATCCGAGATCACGGCGGGGCTGGCCTAACCGAGATCACGGCGGGGCTGGCCTATCCGAGATCACGGCGGGGCTGGCCTATCCGAGATCACGGCGGGGCTGGCCTATCCGAGATCACGGCAGGTCTGGCCTATCCACGATCACAGCAGGCCTGGCCTATCCGAGATCACGGCGGGGCTGGCCTATCCGAGATCACGGCGGGGCTGGCCTATCTGAGATAACGGCGGGGCTGGCCTATCCGAGATCACGGCGGGGCTGGCCTATCTGAGATCACGGCGGGGCTGGCCTATCCGAGATCACGGCGGGGCTGGCCTATCCGCGATCACAGCAGGCCTGGCCTATCCGCGATCACAGCAGGCCTGGTCTATCCGAGATCACGGCGGGGCTGGCCTATCCGAGATCACGGCGGGGCTAGCCTATCCGAGATCACGGCGGGGCTGGCCTATCCGAGATCATGGCGGGGCTTGCCTATCCGAGATCACGGCGGGGCTGGCCTATCCGAGATCACGGCGGGGCTGGCCTATCCGAGATCATGGCGGGGCTTGCCTATCCGAGATCACGGCGGGGCTGGCCTATCCGAGATCACGGCGGGGCTGGCCTATCGGAGATCACGGCGGGACTGGCCTATCCGCGATCACGGCGGGCCTGGCCTATCCAAGATCACAGCGGGGCTGGCCTATCCGAGATCACGGTGGGGCTGGCCTAACTGAGATCACGGCGGGGCTGGCCTATCAGAGATCACGGCGGGGCTGGCCTATCCGCGATCACGGCGGGCCTGGCCTATCCACGATTGCGGTCGGGATGGCTTATCAGCGATGGTGGCGGGCTGGCCTATCTGTGATCACGGCGGGGCTGGCCTATCCGCGATCGCAGTTGCTCCTGGTGACCACCGCTGCTGTCTTCACCCCCTCCAGGCTCCCCCTCTCCTCTGGCCTGATGGAAGCTACAAGCTGCAGGTGAGGGAGTGGATACAGTCTGGGGAGAGAGGGAGCAGCCAGCCAGAGAGATAAGACAAGCAGTTAGAGTTAGTATAAATAAAATAAAGGGCTGGTGTCAGTATAAGTGTAGTGTAGAGTGAAGTGTAGTGTAGTGGTCAGTGCAGGACCATAGAGAGCTGCCGGTGTCCTGTCGAGAAAGGTGAACTTACACTTTAACCATTTGTCGACTCGCCGCAGAAGCGGTACATATACTGCGACTGAGCTAAAGTATTTTATTGTTGTATTTTTGTATTGTTTTAAGTGTTTTCTGGTTTTGAAAGGACACTTACTCTTTCTTTATAGTGGGGGTGCAGTTTACCATCTTCGCCCTGGGCACCCGATGGCCTTGTCCCGGCACTGACCCCACTTGTCAGCCTCATTTTTTATTGCCCCCCCCCCCACTTGTCAGCCTCATTTTTTATTGCGGGAGTCAGAAGGGGGAACCGAGCCCTGGATCTAAGCCAGCCAGCACTGCAGATTGCCGCCACCCACCGGAGCAGGTCACTGAAGACTGGAGGAGTCAGGAGGAGACACAGTGAATATGCTCTGGCTGCTCTCTCTCTGGGTGCTGGATGGAGAGGAGGTGGGTGGACTCGGAGTGCAGGGGCAGCACTGGGTAAAGGCCTTGCTCCCCTCGGCCTCGCTCTGAGACTCTGCAAATGTGACTTGTCAGCCTCATTTTTTATTGCCCCCCCCCCCCCCACTTGTCAGCCTCATTTTTTATTGCCCCCCCCCACTTGTCAGCCTCATTTTTTATTGCCCCCCCCCACTTGTCAGCCTCATTATTTTTATTGCCCCCCCACATGTCAGTGTCATTTTTTTTTATTGCCCCCCACTCAGGGCCGGTACAAGGGGTGGGCGGAAGGGGCAGATGCCCTGGGCGAAGCAATTTATTGTAGGAAGGGGGGCGCCAGGCAGTGTGTGTCTCCCTAATGTTTACTTCCTGTGCCACTGAGCTGCCGGCGCCCTGTGATTTGGCAAATGGTGTAATGCGGCAGCCGTGGCTGGCCTATCCGTGATCGCCGTGGGGCTGGCATATTCACGGTTGCCGCCGGGATGGCTTATCCGCGATGGCGGCGGGGCTGGCCTATCTGCGATCACGGCGGGGCTGGCCTATCTGCGATCAAAGCAGGCCTGGCCTATCCGAGATCACAGCAGGCCTGGCCTATCCGAGATCACGGCGGGGCTGGCCTATCCGAGATCACGGCGGGGCTGGCCTATCTGAGATAACGGCGGGGCTGGCCTATCCGAGATCACGGCGGGGCTGGCCTATCTGAGATCATGGCGGGGCTGGCCTATCCAAGATCACGGCGGGGCTGGCCTATCCGCGATCACGGCGGGGCTGGCCTATCCACGATTGCGGTCGGGATGGCTTATCAGCGATGGTGGCGGGGCTGGCCTATCCGAGATCACGGCGGGGCTGGCCTATCTGAGATAATGGCGGGGCTGGCCTATCTGAGATAACGGCGTGGCTGGCCTATTCGAGATCACGGCGGGGCTGGCCTATCCGAGATCACGGCGGGGCTGGCCTATCCACGATTGCGGTCGGGATGGCTTATCAGCGATGGTGGCGGGCTGGCCTATCCGAGGTCACGGCGGGGCTGGCCTATCCGAGATCACGGCGGGGCTGGCCTATCCACGATTGCGGTCGGGATGGCTTATCAGCGATGGTGGCGGGCTGGCCTATCCGAGATCACGGCGGGCCTGGCCTATCCGCGATCGCAGTTGCTCCTGGTGTCCCGCCTCCGCCTCCACCTCGCTGTGACCACCGCTGCTGTCTTCACCCCCTCCAGGCTCCCCCTCTCCTCTGGCCTGATGGAAGCTACAAGCTGCAGGTGAGGGAGTGGATACGGTCTGGGGAGAGAGGGAGCAGCCAGCCAGAGAGATAAGACAAGCAGTTAGAGTTAGTATAAATAAAATAAAGGGCTGGTGTCAGTATAAGTGTAGTGTAGAGTGAAGTGTAGTGTAGTGGTCAGTGCAGGACCATAGAGAGCTGCCGGTGTCCTGTCGAGAAAGGTGAACTTACACTTTAACCATTTGTCGACTCGCCGCAGAAGCGGTACATATACTGCGACTGAGCTAAAGTATTTTATTGTTGTATTTTTGTATTGTTTTAAGTGTTTTCTGGTTTTGAAAGGACACTTACTCTTTCTTTATAGTGGGGGTGCAGTTTACCATCTTCGCCCTGGGCACCCGATGGCCTTGTCCCGGCACTGACCCCACTTGTCAGCCTCATTTTTTATTGCCCCCCACTTGTCAGCCTCATTTTTTATTGCGGGAGTCAGAAGGGGGAACCGAGCCCTGGATCTAAGCCAGCCAGCACTGCAGATTGCCGCCACCCGCCGGAGCAGGTCACTGAAGACTGGAGGAGTCAGGAGGAGACACAGTGAATATGCTCTGGCTGCTCTCTCTCTGGGTGCTGGATGGAGAGGAGGTGGGTGGACTCGGAGTGCAGGGGCAGCACTGGGTAAAGGCCTTGCTCCCCTCGGCCTCGCTCTGAGACTCTGCAAATGTGACTTTACTGGTTGCTAGACACCAGGCGGGGCGGCCCTAGCAACCAGTTTGTCAATCTTCTATTAGGGTGGCTATGTGTCCTTATATCATTCCGGGACACTGTATTGTCCCGGAATGAAGGTGACCGGGACACGGGACACAAATGCGAATTGCGAGACAATCCTGGGCAATCCGGGACACGTGGGCACCCTATTCACTGGAGATACCCGAACGCTATTATTTGAAGTGAGGGGTGGGTGGGGGGGTTCACATAATTTTAGCATATGTATTTTCAGTATAGGCTAGCTTTCACTGAGAATCATTTGCTTCCAATAACATAAAACTGCTGTGTTTTGTCTCCGAGAAATTAAGTTTAATGTTCGGCTTCGGTGAAGGATAAGGATACATTAAGCTGATATTACCTCCATGTCATTGTCATGGCTTCACCGTACTATTAAGTACAACTTACACCACTGACATGTGTAGCAATATTGGCTGATTCTCCGGTATGCCGTCTGCATTTATCATGCATAAGAGGTTTAATGGGACTGAATGATCCACTGAATGTTAATGGAGGCAAGATAATGATATGGTGGATGGCGGGGTGGGCGGGAAGAAAGAATCCTAACCTGTCATATGTCAGGGGAATACTGATGATAATGTAACACGATTGAAGCATACTAACCAATTGAGGTAATTCTAAGGATACAAAGTTCATTTCATAGGTGGCCTTAGCTATGCATGACCTTCATGGCAGGGTTCCAGAGGAGCGTGGCTGGACTTGCATTACTTCTAAATAGAAAAAAATGATAATTGTATCATGTGCAGTACTCAGGATCATCTCTCTTGTGTATGAACATACCTACTGAGGATTGCCAACCCGATCTCAGTCTGTGGGGTGTTTAATTTGAAGCTAGGTCATATGCTAGACAGTTAGCTGTATCTTAGTCATTGGTTAAAGAGTTTTGCATCCTTCTTCCTGATTGGACACCCTCCTATTGGGTCCTCTGCTGTCTCATTTGACTTTTCCCGTTGAATCATTAGCTAGCTGCCTCTTTAATGTCTCCCGTTAGTTCCTCTGCTGTCCCTCTAATTATTCCTGTTGGTTCATCTGCTGTTTCTGTGACGTCTCTTTTTGGTTCCTCTGCTGTCCCTGTAATTGTTCCTTTTGGTTCCTCTGCTATCTCTTTAATTGCTACTGTTGGTTTCTCTGCTGTTCCTCCTGTGACATCTCCTGTTGGTTCCTCCGCTGTCCCTGTAACTTTTCCTGTTGGGTCATTAGCTGCCCCTGGGATGTCTCCTGTTGCTTCCTCTGCTGTTCCTGTGACGTCTCCTTTTGGTTCCTCTGCTGTTCCTGTGACGTCTCCTGTTGGTTCCTCTGCTGTTCCTGTGACGTCTCCTGTTGGTTCCTCTGCTGTTCCTGTGACATCTCCTGTTGGTTGCTCTGCTGTTCCTGTGACATCTCCTGTTGGTTCCTCTGCTGCTCCTGTGACATCTCTTGTTGGTTCCTCTGCTGCTCCTGTGACATCTCCTGTTGGTTCCCCTGCTGTTCCTGTGACATCTCCTGTTGGTCCCCCTGCTGTTCCGGTGACATCTCCTGTTGGTTCCTCTGCTGCTCTTGTGACATCTCCTGTTGGTTCCCCTGCTGTTCCTGTGACATCTCCTGTTGGTCCCCCTGCTGTTCCGGTGACATCTCCTGTTGGTTCCTCTGCTGCTCTTGTGACATCTCCTGTTTGTTTGTCTGCTGCTCCTGTGACATCTCCTGTTGGTTCCTCTGCTGTTCCTGTGACATCTCCTGTTGGTTCCCCTGCTGTTCCTGTGACATCTCCTGTTGGTCCCCCTGCTGTTCCGGTGACATCTCCTGTTGGTTCCTCTGCTGCTCCTGTGACATCTCCTGTTGGTTCCCCTGCTGTTCCTGTGACATCTCCTGTTGGTCCCCCTGCTGTTCCTGTGACATCTCCTGTTGGTCCCCCTGCTGTTCCGGTGACATCTCATGTTGGTTCCCCTGCTGCTCTTGTGACATCTCCTGTTTGTTTGTCTGCTGCTCCTGTGACATCTCCTGTTGGTTCCTCTGCTGTTCCTGTGACATCTCCTGTTGGTTCCCCTGCTGTTCCTGTGACATCTCCTGTTGGTCCCCCTGCTGTTCCGGTGACATCTCCTGTTGGTTCCTCTGCTGCTCCTGTGACATCTCCTGTTGGTTCCCCTGCTGTTCCTGTGACATCTCCTGTTGGTCCCCCTGCTGTTCCTGTGACATCTCCTGTTGGTCCCCCTGCTGTTCCGGTGACATCTCCTGTTGGTCCCCCTGCTGTTCCGGTGACATCTCATGTTGGTTCCCCTGCTGCTCTTGTGACATCTCCTGTTGGTCCCCCTGCTGTTCCTGTGACATCTCCTGTTTGTTTGTCTGCTGCTCCTGTGACATCTCCTGTTTGTTTGTCTGCTGTTCCTGTGACATCTCCTGTTTGTTTGTCTGCTGTTCCTGTGACATCTCATGTTGGATCCTCTGCTGTCCCTGTGACATCTCCTGTTGGTTCCTCTGCTGCTCCTATGACATATCCTGCTGGTTCCTCTGCTGCTCCTGTGACGTCTCCTGTTGGTTCCTCTGCTGCTGCTGTGATGTCTCCTGTTGGTTCCCCTGCTGCTCCTGTGACGTCTCCTATTGGTTCCTCTGCTGCCCCTCACAGACATGTATAAACCTCAGCACAATTATTTTTTTAAATTGAAACTTCCCTTACATATGCTTTTCCGCACACAGAATACAGGCAGAGAGACAATACTTTGTCTGAGTTTACCCTAAGGAGAAACTTCATTAACATTGTCAGGAACTGCTTAGCAATCAGTAAATGTTGAGACAATTCACATTTTGGAAAGGCACAGAGTGCAGGGGTCTGGGGGGATGTAATGCAAAGAGTACACCATTAGAAGTGCAAAGCACATCGGGGTGCAGGGGTCAGGACTGCCTAATGCACAAATATGCAGGGGACAGGGGTAAGTAATGCACAGTGTTCAGGACTGCCTAATGCACAAATATGCAGGGGACAGGGGTAAGTAATGCACAGTGTTCAGGACTGCCTAATGCACAAATATGCAGGGGACAGGGGTAAGAAACGCACAGTGTGCAGAGGGCAGGGGTAAGTAACAGGGCTGTGCAGGGCTTAGGAGCAGAAAACAGAGAGAGTCAGCAAGCGATCTATCCCCCCCCCCTTTCCCTTCTCAGCTACAATCACCCCCCCCCCCAAAAAAAATCTAGCACTTATTTTAAATGCTCACCCCCCCCCCCAGGCAAAAATTCCCGCAGAAAAAAATCCCTATGCCAAAATTCTTTCTCACGGTACAAATGTCCAGGTCTCCTGAACCTGCCATACAGATATTTGTGCTTTCGTCATATACCACTTCCTCCCAGTCTGAATATAGATATCAGATATTCCAACCGCTGCCAAGCACAAACCAAGACGAGACTTGTTTCACTGCTGACATGGACTGATTTATTAGAACCAAAATGACAAGTATTTATAATACAGTAGAAGAGGAGGTCCCCCTCCCCCTCCTGCTCATATTATTCTAACAATACAACTGTAGCCAGAAACAGAATTAACCTGAGCTAATTATCTAAATCAACACTGGACTCCTTCATACAATTACAGGGTTAATTAGCACAAACAACAACAATAGGTGAAATACTCTTTAGAATCTGTGTCAAGCCAGACTAGACTATACAAGACAACCGACAGGTGGCTGGAGTTGATGATATTAGCATCTGACAGTATGTGTCCCAGCAGTATGATTCAGTCACTATTGCTAATATGGCATATACATATCCAGAGTCTGTGTGTCTTGGCCTGACTCCAAAGTAACACCACCTCAGGGGTCCCCAAGCATACAGATCACAAAGAGCACCGTTCCCCTAAATGCCAGGTACCATAATCGCAAGGCAAGAGGCTGGCATTCAGTCCTTTCCAAAATCCTCTGTCCCGGTTGAGTCTGTCACATTTGTCAACCACTCAACCCCCCCCCCCCCCACAGAAATCACCCCACCCAACACAAATCATCTTCCCCTTCTGCCAAATCCCCCTACCAGCACACATTTTTTTTGCACCCCACCAGCTTATTGATCCCTCCAGTATAATTCCCCCCCCCCACCTTGCTGAACCTACAGACCTCAGATGCAACATGGCAGAGTGCCAGGGAATGTTTCCCCCCCCTCGTTTCATGTCATGTGACACATCAGAGCTAAGAAGGATCCTCGGGGGAGCTTCCCTCGGTTATAAATTCCATCCTTCTGACAGGCAGCCGGTGGGAACAGATGCCAGCTGCTACCGTGGCAGGAGTTTGTGGAGTTGGAGCCCCTGGGCACCGCATAGCCTGCAGGTACAGGGCACATGCTCTGGTTGCCCAGCACTAGCAATGCCACCGGCAGTAAGCCAGGCCTGACCACCAACCCTTTACATTTCTGATAAAAACTTTTGTAAATAAGCTGTTTTGGTTTGACCCTTTCATTGCCACCGCTGCAAATCCTACAGCAATGGCTTCGGGGGGGGGGGGGGGCACCAGAAGTGTGCGTAAATCCAACAAGTGGAATGTCGGCTGTCAGATGGAAGCGAAGCAGTGGCTGCGTTTCCACGCACCCCAATAACTGACCCCCCCCGCACACATGTCCCACTCCCTGCCATGTTTCCCAGGTTCTGGGCACCCATTGGTGGACGCAGGACTAGCATAGAGGGTGCCGCCTGTTACTGACCCACGAGCAACTTGTAAAAAGTCACTTCAAAAAAAAAAAAAATGTTGGCATTTAAAAAAAAAGAAAAAAGAGCTATGGGCGGAAATGACGTTTTGACGTCGCTTCTGCCCTGCTATGGTATGGAGATGGGTGGGGGCCATCTTCCTCCTCACTCGTCTCCATACCCAGCAAGGAAAGATGACGGCCCTCCAGAACGACCGCTCTTGTGCGCCCGTCTGACGTTGTGATCAGTCTGACACACCGCTACACCGATCTTGGTAAAGAGTCTCTGACGGAGGTTCTTTAACACGTGATCAGCTCTGTCCAATCACAGCTGATCACGGTGCAAACAGGAAGAGCCGTTGAACGGCTTTTCCTCACTCGACGCAAGTAGAGGAGAGACGATCGGCGGCTCTCCTGACGGGGGGGGGGCCTGTGCTGATTGTTTATCAGCGTAGCCCCCCTTTGGATGCCCACCTAGGACCACCAGGGATTGCCACCACACTGGAACATCAGGTATGCCACCCTAGACCACCAGGGAAATGCCAATCAGTGCCCATCCCCAATGCCTGCCAGTGCCATCAGTGATGCCTAACAATGCCATCTATCAGTGCCACATATCAGTGCCCAGCAGTGCCACATATCAGTGCCCAGCAGTGCCGCCTATCAGTACCCATCAGTGCCCAGCAGTGCTGCCTATCAGTGCCACCCATAAGTACCCATCAGTGCAGCCTTTCAGTGTCCATCAGTGTTGCCTATTAGACATGTGCACAACAAAAAAATGTGTTTATTTTCATTTAGTTTTGTTTTCGTTTCCGAAAAAAATCTTTTTTTTTCGTTTCGTTTTTTTCGTTTCCGTTGATTCGTAACGATTCGTACATTCGTAAGTCGTCGGTGTTCGTATTCGTAACGATTCGTACATTCGTAAGAGTTGTTTTTTCGTTGATTCGTTTTTTCGATTTATTCGTACATTCGTAACATTCGTAACATTCGTAGATTCGTAATCGGAGCATAATTCATAATTTTATGTAATGTGTATGCTATTATTACATTTTAATAATTTACGAATCGAAAAAAAAGTTACGAATCGAAAAAAAAAAAAGTTACGAATCGAAAAAAAAGTTACGAATGTACGAATTTTTTTTGTTCAATAGAGACACGAAAAATTACGAATCGAAAAAGTTACGAATCGAAAAAAAAAAAGTTACGAATCGAAAAAAAAAGTTACGAATGTACGAATTTTTTTGTTCAATCCATTCGAAGCACGTTAAGCAGCGCCATTGTAAGAGACACGGAAAATTACCAATTCAAACAAAAAAAAAAAGTTACGAATGTACAAATTTTTTCGTTCGTTTTCGTTTTTCGGATTTTCTTCATTAGTACATTTGTTGTTTCTAATTAGTTTTTTTTCGGATATTCGTTGTTTTTCGGATTCGTTCGATTCGAATGATTCGTTAATCGGATTCGAACGATTCGTTATTCGGATTCGTACGATTCGAACGATTCGTTCATTCGTACGAAAACGAACGAACGAAAATAACGAAAAAAAACGGAAACCGAAAAAAACCGAAATGAATTGCACATGTCTATTGCCTATCAGTGCCCATCAGTGCCCACCAGTGCCACCCATGAGTGTCGCCTATCAATGCCCATCAATGCTGCATATCAGTGCCACCTACTAGTGCCTATCAGTGCCCATCGTCAGTGCCCGTCAGTGCCACCTCATCGGTGCAGCCTTATCAGTGCCCATCAGTGAAGGAGAAACTTACTTATTTACAAAAAAAATTAACAGAAACAAAAGAAAAACGTTTTTTTCTTTCAAAATTTTAGGTCGTTTTTTATTTGTTTAGCAAAAAAAAAAAACGCAGAGGTGTTCAAATACCACCAAAATAAAGCTCTATTTGTGGGAACAAAATGATAAATATTATTTTTGGGTACAGTGTAGCATGACCGCGCAATTGTCATTCAAAGTGCGACAGCGCTGAAATCTGAAAATTGGCCTGGGCAGGAAGGGGGTGTAATGCCGCGTACACACGGTCGGAATTCTCGTCGGAAAAAGCTCTGATGGTTTTCCCGTCTCAATTCCGATGGAATTTCGCTCAAACTGTTTTGCCTACACACGGTCACACCAAATTCCGACGGTCAATAACACTGCGGCATAAAACACGTTCGACAGCACTATAAAAGGGAAGTTTAATGCTTCCGAGCATGCGTCGAATTGTTTCCGAGCATGCGTCGGAATTTTGCGTATTGGAATTGCATACACACGATCGGAAAATCCGATAGAAAGGTTTTCCGTCGGAAAAATTGAGAACAGGTTCTCAATCCAAAGTCCGTCGGAAATTCCGACAGAAAAAGACCGATGGGCGTACAAATCCGATGAAAAGCTCCCATCGGACTTTTTCCATCGGAAATTCCCACCGTGTGTACGCGGCATTAGTGTTCGGTATTGAAGTAGTTAAACATGTGTGCAAAAAAAAAAAGCAAAAACAGCTCTTCCAGTAAAAGGGATAAATTGTGTAAAATTTGCGCCGTTACCGTTGGTGCTCATTGACTAGAAAGCCTTCATCTTCACGTACTCCGTGTGATCTTTTGATTAACATGACAATTTATTTTCCTCTTTGCGTCCCTTTCCTCGCCCATCGTAAATCTACCCCAATTTTTTTCCCTTTCTTGTGAAGTCTGTCACAGGTTTAGACAATAAATGTGAATTACAACAGAATCTGTAATTTCATAACAGAGCAAAGCTGGAGAGAAAAAAAAAAAGACAATTAAGTCCGGATTCCGGGGAAACAAAACAGTTTGAGTCACCCGGGATTCTCTGCTTATTCTTCACCAAAACAAAGTGTTTATCTTCCATCAACACGCGGACCATCTGCTCCAAATCCTACATTAACAAAACTTAATTTCCCTTCCGTTCGCTGAAAAAAAAAAAAAAACATGGAAACGCGCGATGGAACTGCGATCATTCCGACAAAGTGCGAGCGTGACGGGGAATAGACGATTAGCTCACAAAATGTACAATTCAGCTTTTTTTAAATTGAATACCCAACTTCACCTTTTCCCACCGTCTGCCTTGGATTTCGGATTTTGTCATATATAGTTAACGCGTAACAAAAGCCAAAACTTTTTGTTTTTAACCACTTCAGCCCCGGACCAATTGGCAGCCAAAGGACCCGGCTCCTTTTTGCGATTCGGCACTGCGTAGTTTTAACTGACAATTGCGCAGGTCGTGCGACGCGGCTCCCAAACAAAATTGGCGTCCTTTTTTTTCCCACAAATAGAGCTTTCTTTTGGTGGTATTTGATCGCCCCTGCGGTTTTTATTTTTCGCGCTATAAACAAAAAAGAGCGACAATTTTTAAAAAAAAACGCATTATTTTTTATTTTTTGCTATAATAAATATCCCCCAAAAATATATAAAAAAACATTTTTTTTTCCTCAGTTTAGGCCGATATGTATTCTTCTACATATTTTTTGGTAAAAAAAAAATCGCAATAAGCGATTATTGATCGGTTTGCGCAGAAGTTATAGCGTTTACAAGATAGGGGATAGTTTTATAGCATTTTTATTAATAATTTTTTTTTTATTAGTAATGGCGGCGATCAGCGATTTTTTTTTTTTTGTGACTGCGACATTATGACGGACACATCAGACATTTTTGACACATTTTTGGGACCATTGTCATTTTTACAGCAATCAATGCTATTTAAATGCATTGATTCCTGTATAAATGACACTGGCAGTGAAGGGGTTAACCACAAGGGGGCAGTGTAGGGGTTAAGTATGCCTAGGGGTGTGTTTCTTACTGTGGGGGGGCGTGGCTGTCAGCTAGATCGCTGATCTCTGCTCCAATCACAGGGAGCAGAGATCGGCGTCACTAGTTGCTAGGCAGAATAGGGAGATGCTGTTTATCTCTGCATCTCCCCGTTCAGCCTTCTCGTGAGACGATCGCGGGTGTCCCGCGGCGATCGAGTCCGCGGGGACCGCGACCGGACTCACGGGGGTCCTGACTAGCGCGATGGCACGGACAGGCATTAAGGAGGGACTTATATATACGCCCTCCTGCCTGTACGTGCCATTCTGCCAACGTAAATCGTCGTGCGCCGGTCGGGAAGTGGTTAATTTTGTTTGGAGTAGGCTAATGCCGCGTACACACGATCGGAATTCTCGTCGGAAAAAGCTCTGATGGTTTTCCTGACAGGATTCCGACGGAATTCCCCTCAAACTGTCTTGCCTACACACAGTCACGCCAAATTCCGACCGTCAAAGAACGCGGTGACGTACAACACTACGACGAGCCGAGATCAATGCTTCCGAGCATGCGTCGAATTGTTTCCGAGCATGCGTAGGAATTTTGCGCGTCAGAATTGCTACAGACGATCGGAATTTCCAATAGAAACCTTTTCCGTCCGATGGAGCCTACACACGGTCGCATTTTCCGATGAAAAGCTCTCATCGGTCTTTTTCGGGCCGGAATTCCGATCGTGTGTACGCGGCATAAGGGTTAACATCGAGCAGGTTTTAGGGATTTTTTATTTTAACAAACTAATGCCGCGTACAATAACACAGCGGCATAAAACACGTTCGACAGCACTATAAAAAGGAAGTTTAATGTTTCTGAGCATGTGTCGAATTGTTTCCGAGCATGCGTCGGAATTTTGCGTGTCGGAATTGCCTACACACGATCGGAAAATCCGATAGAAAGGTTTTCCGTCGGAAAAATTAAGAGCAGGTTCTCAATTCAAAGTCCGTTGGAAATTCCGACAGAAAAAGACCGTTGGGCGTACACACGGGGGGAAAATCCGATGAAAAGCTCCCATCGGACTGTTTCCATCGGAAATTCCGACCGTGTGTACGCCGCATTACTCACATTATCTCACTTTGTCATCATGTTATCACATTCACACTATTGGGTTTCTGTTATTATTAATTCAACATAATAATTTTCGATTACCGTATATGCTCGAATATAAGCTGGGGCACCTAATTTTACCACAAAAAAACTGGGAAAACGTATTGACTCGAGTATAAGCCTAGGGTGAGAAATGCGCAGCTACTTTAAGTGGAAAAGACGGTCAACAATGCCCATTTGCAGCCTCACTGTGCCCATTTGCAGCCATAGGTCCCCCAAACTTCAAACTCGGTAGTTAAGGGTTCCTAGATGCCCCCTAGCTGCAGCCAAAATTTGGGGACTCTGAACCCAAAGGGTCCCAAAATGACATTGCTGCAGATGGACACAGTTGACCAAATTTGGGGCCCCCCGTATCTCGGGGCCACTCAGTGCTAGGAACCCCATTTGGTGTGCTAACCCAGTGGAACTAGCCCTACAAAGCTGGGGTTCCTAGCACCAAGTGGCCCCGAGACTTTTCTGCAGCAGAGAATGACATTTTCCGAACCGACTTTGGGGCCCCCGTATCTCGGGGCCACTTGGTGCTAGTGTTGAAGTGCTAGTTCCACTGGGTTTGCACACCAAATTTGGGGTTCCTAGCACCAAGTGGCCCCGAGATACGGGGCCCCAAAGTCAGGTCGGAAAATTTCATTCTCTGCTGCAGAAAAGTGCTTGACTCGAGTATAAGCCGAGGGGGGCACTTTCAGCACAAAAAAAATGTGCTGAAAAACTCGGCTTATACTCGAGTATATACGGTAATTCTATTATTACCCATATACATTAGACATGTGCACAACAAAAAAATGTGTTTATTTTCGTTTCGTTTTTTTTCGTTTCCGTTGATTCGTAACGATTCGTAAATTCGTAAGTCGTCGGTGTTCGTATTCGTAACGATTCGTATTTTCGTTAGAGTTATTTTTTTTGTTGATTTGTTTTTTCGTTAGTTTAATTTTCGTTTGTTCGTTTATTCGAAATTCGGACGCATTCGTATTTATTCGTACATTCGTAACATTCGTAGATTCGTAATCGGAGGATAATTCAAAATGTTATGTAATGTGTATGCTATTATTACATTTTAAGGGACACGGAAAATTACGAATCGAAAAAAAAAAGTTACGAATGTACGAATTTTTTCGTTCAATCCATTCGAAGCACGTTAAGCAGCGCCTGTCATGAAGATCCTGCCAGAAATCTAAACCCGGGCCGTCCTGGCCCTCAGATTCCATTGCGCATGCGCATGCGCGCCCGGGCGCGGGCACGTGCACAACCGCGCACAGGGAGACGGGCGCGCGCCCTAGTTAGCACCAGCCGGCCTATTTAAGCCTGACTTGAGCAGACGGTCTTTGCTGTCTGCTCTACAGCGTTGTGGTGTAGTAAAAGAAACCTGATCCTGTTATACCTGTTCCTTTGACCCGGCTTGCCATAAAGACTATCCTGCTTTCTGCCTGTACCCGACCCCGGCTCCCAGTGACCATCCTCCTGCCTGATCCATTGTACCTTGCTCTTAGTTCAGATTCATTACCTGACTTCTTGATGAACTTTGGTTCCTTGTTTAGCCTTTGTCCAGTCTGCAGTCTGACCCTCTGTAACGAGCCTGTTCACCTGCTGGTTCCAGTCCAGTCTGTGGTTCCGTTTTCCTGTGTTCAGTTCCTGTCAGCTCTGCTATCCAAGCTTACCTGTGAACTTACCTGCCAAGCCGTTGTCCAGTTCCTGTCAGCTCTGCTATCCAGTTTACCTGTGAGCCTGCTTTCCAGTGATCCTGCCAGCTCTGCTATCCAGTTTACCTGTGAGCCTGCTTCCTGTGATCCTGCCAGCTCCGCTATCCAGTTTACCTGTGAGCCTGCTTCCTGTGATCCTGCCAGCTCTGCTATCCAGTTTACCTGTGAGCCTGCTTCCTGTGATCCTGCCAGCTCTGCTATCCGGTTTACCTGTGAGCCTGCTTTCCTGTGATCCTGCCAGCTCTGCTATCCAGTTTACCTGTGAGCCTGCTTCCTGTGATCCTGCCAGCTCTGCTATCCGGTTTACCTGTGAGCCTGCTTTCCAGAGATCCAGCCTGCTCAGCTAACCTGTTTCCTTCCCACCGGTCTGTTGATCCTGCCAGGCACCCGTGCTCCTCCTCACTCCTGGCTCTCCTGTTCCCACACCAGGGGACCAGGAGTGGGAGACGCAAGGGAGGCCTCTCCCTGCAATCTCGGGCTCGCACCACCAGGTACGTGACAGTAGCAGACAGCCATGTCTGAGCCCGAGCAGGGAGCCCCCGCCATGGAGGGGTTATGCCAACACCTGGCAGGTCTGACCGAAGCGGTGAAGAATCTCCAGCAGGGTTACACCCGGCTGGAGGAACGGGTACTGGCCCTGTCTGGTCCATCCAGTACCCAAGGAACTCCTCACCCAGCAATACCCCCAACGGGGCCTGCACCTACCCAGACTATAGTGATGCTACCACCTGAGCCCAAGGTACCTACTCCAGAGAAATTTACGGGTGCCCGTGGTAGCTTCAGAACTTTCCGTAACTCCTGTGAACTCCATTTTGCCCTGCAACCTAGGACCTTCTATTTAGAGACCACCAAGGTGGGTTTTGTGGTAGCCCTACTGACTGGGGATCCCCAAATCTGGGCCCACCGTCTCGTGGAACAAAAGGATGCAGCATTGACCAGTCTCTCCACCTTTTTTGATGCCATGGCGCAGCTTTATGAGGACCCCCAACTCTCAACCACTGCGGAGGCCGCCTTACGTTCTCTCCAACAGGGTCGAAGACCAGCAGAGGACTATGTGGCTGAGTTCAGGCGTTGGGGTGCCGACACCGACTGGAACGATGCTGCCCTCCGTCACCAATTCCGCATGGGCCTCTCAGACGCACTCAAGGACGAGCTCGCCAGAGTGGGGGTACCCCAGACCCTGAATTCCCTCATAGACCTGAGCATCCAAATTGACCGGCGCCTACGGGAGCGTAGGGCCGAACGAACCTTGGGGTCCCCAAGACCTACCTGGATGCTCCCCAGGGGTCCTAGTCACTTCCGCACTACTCCCCCCGTTAAACCTACTCATGCCTCTTCAGCATCCGAACCCATGCAACTTGGACTCCTGCGGCCTTCTCTCACCCCAGCAGAACGTCAGAGACGCCGCAGCAACAATCTGTGCCTGTATTGTGGTGAGCCTGGTCATTATGTCCGGAACTGCCCGGCTAAACTCCGTAAGTTCCCTACTATTCTCTCCAGTTATGTGGATCCTGTGACCGGGGTTTCATCTCATCTTGCCCTTTCTGTTTCCTTCCAGTTCTCAGGAAGGACCCTACACACCACAGCTATCATTGACTCTGGTGCCTGTAGTTGCTTTATGGACTCTGCTTTTGCTGCCCGGCATCGAATTCCTCTCCGTCTGAGAAAACAAGGCCTGTCTGTCCACCTGGCAGATGGGTCCACCATCAAATCTGGCCCAGTGACTCAGGAGACTGCCCCGCTGCACACAGTGATCTCAGAGTCACATCAGGAACTGTTATGTCTGGACATAATTTCTTCCCCCTTGTTTCCAGTCATTCTAGGGATCCCCTGGCTGCAAGCACACAACCCGGTCATCAACTGGTCCACAGGAGAGGTGGCCTTTTCTTCTCCCTACTGCCAAAGGTCCTGCGGCTTCTTGGTCCCCGCAGGTCCCTCTGCTCTGCTCTGCCTCGAAAACGAGGCAGGTCTACGTCAGTCCATCCCTGAAGTCTACCATGCATACCTGGATGTGTTTAGTAAACAAAGGGCAGATGTGCTGCCACCCCATAGGCCCTATGACTGTCCCATTGAACTTCTTCCCGGGGCCAAGATTCCCTTCGGTAGGGTTTTCCCGTTAACAGAGGTGGAGCAGGGAAAATTAAAGGACTATATTGATGATAATCTGAAAAAAGGGTTTATCCGCCCATCTACGTCTCCTGCAGGTGCAGGAATATTTTTTGTAGAAAAGAAGGACCATTCTCTCAGACCCTGTGTGGACTACCGTGCCCTAAACGAGGTCACAGTCAAAAATCGCTACCCGCTTCCCCTGGTACCTGAACTGTTTCAGAGGCTTGGCACGGCCTCCATCTTTTCTAAACTGGACCTCAGAGGGGCATATAATTTGATACGTATTAAGGATGGGGACGAATGGAAGACGGCATTTCGGTCTCGATTTGGGCACTTCGAGTACCTGGTGATGCCGTTTGGACTCTGTAACGCCCCCGCTACCTTCCAGGCCTTCATAAATGATGTACTTCGGGACTTCCTTGATGTTTTTGCTGTTGTTTATCTTGATGACATACTAATTTTCTCTTCCTCCCTAGAGCTGCATCGTGGACATGTTAAAAGTGTGTTGGGTCGTCTCCGGCAACATGGCCTCTATGCCAAGGCAGAAAAATGTCTCTTTGAGGTAGAAAGCATACCCTTCCTAGGTCTGATCATCTCCAGTAGAGGCATCCGGATGGATCCCCAGAAAATCTCAGCCATCCTGGACTGGCCAGTTCCCGCAGATAAAAAGGGGATCCAGCGATTCATTGGCTTTGCCAATTTTTATCGCAAATTCATCAAGGGATTCTCGGCCATAGTGGCACCCATTACTCAACTCACCAAACAAGGTACCCGTTTTCATTGGTCCCCTGAAGCCCAAGGGGCCTTTGAGGCCCTCAAGGGGCTCTTTACCTCAGCCCCTATCCTGAAGCATCCAGATCCTTCTCTGCCCTTTGTCCTCGAAGTGGATGCCTCAGAGATAGCTGTAGGGGCCATCCTGTCCCAGAGACAGGGCATCAAAGCCCTGCTACACCCCGTGGCATTCTTCTCACGGAAACTGTCCCCAGCCGAGAAGAACTACGATGTGGGGGATCGGGAATTACTGGCCATAAAGACCGCCCTCGAGGAATGGCGTTACCTGCTTGAAGGGGCTACTCACCCAATCCTGATCTTCACAGATCACAAGAATCTAGAGTACCTGAAGACTGCCAAGAGGTTAAAACCTAGACAGGCCCGTTGGGCCTTATTTTTCTCTCGTTTTACTTTTCACGTGACATATTGTCCGGGTTCCAAAAACGCGAAGCCGGACGCTCTGTCTCGTATGTATCACAAATCCCAGGATGGTTCCCCTCCAGACACTATCCTTGCCCCTGGAAACTTTCTCCTGCTACAGGAAGACCTACTGTCCCAGCTCAGGCGGGCTTCCAGTGGCCTCATACCCACTCCCGGTCCTGGGTTGCAGGCCAAGGATGGGCTATTGTGGCATGGGGATAAGATTTTCATTCCCGAGGGTCTGCGGGTAACCGTCCTGGAATTGTGCCATGATCACAAGCTTGCCGGACACTTTGGTGTCACCAAAACCACTGAATTGGTACAACGTACCTTCTGGTGGCCTCAGCTAAGGGAAGACTGCAGGAAATTTGTGGAAACATGCACTGTATGTATTCGGAGCAAGAGTCACAGAACCAAAGCCTGGGGCTTACTTAAGCCATTACCAGTCCCAGATCGCCCTTGGAAAATGCTGTCTATAGATTTCATTGTGGAACTGCCCCCAGCAGAGGACCACACTACGATCTTCGTGATAGTTGATCGTCTGTCAAAAATGGCACACTTTGTTCCCATGAAGGGTACCCCTTCTGCCTCAGAAACCGCACAAGTGTTCATCCGAGAAGTCATCAGACTCCATGGGGTACCAGCCAACATAGTGTCCGACCGAGGGGTACAATTTACCTCTCGGTTTTGGAAATCACTCTGCAAGGCCCTCAATATTGAGCTGTCGTTTTCTTCCGCTTATCACCCTCAAACCAATGGGCAGACCGAAAGAACCAATCAGACCCTGGAACAATATCTTCGATGCTTTTCTTCCTTCTCCCAAGACGATTGGATCTCCCTGTTACCAGTTGCCGAGTTTGCATATAACAATGCTATCCACTCGGCCACCCAACAGACACCTTTCTTCGCCAACTATGGCTTTCATCCTTCATTTCTGCCCAATTCTCTTCCTGAATGTACTGTGCCCGCAGTCCAGGAGAAGATTGACTTCTTTGCTTCCAATAACCAACTCCTGCAGGACACCATGGCCCGGACCCAGGAACATAACAAAACAGTCTTTGACCGAAAGAGGCGTGGAGAATTGGTACTGGCACCGGGTGACACAGTGTGGCTCTCCACCTTGAATCTGAAATTGGCTTGTCCCTCAAAGAAACTGGGCCCTAAGTTCTTAGGTCCCTTTCCAGTCAAACGAAAGATTAATGAAGTAGCCTATGAGTTGGAACTTCCTGATTCCCTCAAGGTCCATCCAGTCTTTCATGTTTCCCTGTTAAAGCCCTCCACTTCCAACCCCTTTTCCAACAGAAGGACGGTACGCCCGGACCCAGTCTTGGTAGATGGCGAGGAAGAATATGAGGTAGAGGCCATACTAAATGTTAGAAAAAGGAGAAATCAGAACCAGTTTTTGATCAAATGGAAGGGATATGGTCCTGAAGAAAATTCCTGGGAGCCCGAGTGTAATATCCATGCTAAGAGTCTAGTTCAAGCCTTCAAAAGAGCTCATCCTGAGAGATTTGCCCAGAGGGGCACCCGGAGGTTGCCCCTAGGAGGGGGGCAATGTCATGAAGATCCTGCCAGAAATCTAAACCCGGGCCGTCCTGGCCCTCAGATTCCATTGCGCATGCGCATGCGCGCCCGGGCGCGGGCACGTGCACAACCGCGCACAGGGAGACGGGCGCGCGCCCTAGTTAGCACCAGCCGGCCTATTTAAGCCTGACTTGAGCAGACGGTCTTTGCTGTCTGCTCTACAGCGTTGTGGTGTAGTAAAGAAACCTGATCCTGTTATACCTGTTCCTTTGACCCGGCTTGCCATAAAGACTATCCTGCTTTCTGCCTGTACCCGACCCCGGCTCCCAGTGACCATCCTCCTGCCTGATCCATTGTACCTTGCCCTGGTTCAGATTCATTACCTGACTTCTTGATGAACTTTGGTTCCTTGTTTAGCCTTTGTCCAGTCTGCAGTCTGACCCTCTGTAACGAGCCTGTTCACCTGTTGGTTCCAGTCCAGTCTGTGGTTCCGTTTCCTGTGTCCAGTTCCTGTCAGCTCTGCTATCCAAGCTTACCTGTGAACCTGCTGGCCAAGCCGTTGTCCAGTTCCTGTCAGCTCTGCTATCCAAGTTTACCTGTGAACTTACCCGCCAAGCCGTTGTCCAGTTCCTGTCAGCTCTGCTATCCAAGCTTACCTGTGAACTTACCTGCCAAGCCGTTGTCCAGTTCCTGTCAGCTCTGCTATCCAGTTTACCTGTGAGCCTGTTTCCTGTGATCCTGCCAGCTCCGCTATCCAGTTTACCTGTGAGCCTGCTTCCTGTGATCCTGCCAGCTCCGCTATCCAGTTTACCTGTGAGCCTGCTTCCTGTGATCCTGCCAGCTCTGCTATCCAGTTTACCTGTGAGCCTGCTTCCTGTGATCCTGCCAGCTCTGCTATCCAGTTTACCTGTGAGCCTGCTTCCTGTGATCCTGCCAGCTCTGCTATCCAGTTTACCTGTGAGCCTGCTTCCTGTGATCCTGCCAGCTCCGCTATCCAGTTTACCTGTGAGCCTGCTTCCTGTGATCCTGCCAGCTCTGCTATCCAGTTTACCTGTGAGCCTGCTTCCTGTGATCCTGCCAGCTCTGCTATCCAGTTTACCTGTGAGCCTGCTTCCTGTGATCCTGCCAGCTCCGCTATCCAGTTTACCTGTGAGCCTGCTTCCTGTGATCCTGCCAGCTCTGCTATCCAGTTTACCTGTGAGCCTGCTTCCTGTGATCCTGCCAGCTCTGCTATCCAGTTTACCTGTGAGCCTGCTTCCTGTGATCCTGCCAGCTCTGCTATCCAGTTTACCTGTGAGCCTGCTTCCTGTGATCCTGCCAGCTCCGCTATCCAGTTTACCTGTGAGCCTGCTTCCTGTGATCCTGCCAGCTCTGCTATCCAGTTTACCTGTGAGCCTGCTTTCCTGTGATCCTGCCAGCTCTGCTATCCGGTTTACCTGTGAGCCTGCTTTCCTGTGATCCTGCCAGCTCTGCTATCCAGTTTACCTGTGAGCCTGCTTCCTGTGATCCTGCCAGCTCTGCTATCCGGTTTACCTGTGAGCCTGCTTTCCTGTGATCCTGCCAGCTCTGCTATCCAGTTTACCTGTGAGCCTGCTTCCTGTGATCCTGCCAGCTCCGCTATCCAGTTTACCTGTGAGCCTGCTTCCTGTGATCCTGCCAGCTCTGCTATCCAGTTTACCTGTGAGCCTGCTTCCTGTGATCCTGCCAGCTCTGCTATCCGGTTTACCTGTGAGCCTGCTTTCCTGTGATCCTGCCAGCTCTGCTATCCAGTTTACCTGTGAGCCTGCTTCCTGTGATCCTGCCAGCTCTGCTATCCGGTTTACCTGTGAGCCTGCTTTCCAGAGATCCAGCCTGCTCAGCTAACCTGTTTCCTTCCCACCGGTCTGTTGATCCTGCCAGGCACCCGTGCTCCTCCTCACTCCTGGCTCTCCTGTTCCCACACCAGGGGACCAGGAGTGGGAGACGCAAGGGAGGCCTCTCCCTGCAATCTCGGGCTCGCACCACCAGGTACGTGACAGCGCCATTGTAAGGGACACGGAAAATTACGAATCAAAAAAAAAAAAAAAGTTACGAATGTACGAATTTTTTCGTTCAATCCATTCGAAGCACGTTAAGCAGCGCCATTGTAAGGGACACGGAAAATTACGAATCGAAAAAAAAAAAAAAGTTATGAATGTACGAATTTTTTCGTTCATTTTGATTTTTGTTGTTCCTGTTTTCGTTTTTCGGATTTTCTTCATTCGTAGATTCGTTGTTTCTAATTTGTTTTTTTTTGGATTTTCGTTGTTTTCGGATTCGTTCGATTCGAACGATTCGTTAAAATTTTTTGCGAATCGTTCGTTCATTCGTACGATAACGAATGAACGAAAATAACGAAAAAAAAAGAAAAACGGAAAAAAAAAAAATAAACGAATTGCACATGTCTATTATACATAAATTTACACATGGCACCTTCGGGGTCTCCTTTATTGTTAAGGAATATGAACACACAATCACATTTTTTATGATGAAAACGATAACTAATGATTCAAATATTTGATTAGTGACAATTTTAATATACCCCTTTTTTTTCGAATTTAATGGAAAAATAGTAAGATTGTTATGTTATACTACAGGTGCTTGCTCCCCTCTTCATCTCCTCTGGGGGTCCATACGAATGGTCTCTTGTAAGTTCCTTGAGGACGGGGGGTCTATACCGAGGGAGGCGGAGATGGCACAATGGTATCGGGAAAACCTAGCTTTTAAAGAAAATTCTTTCTCTCTTCCATCATCATGATTGGTAAATATACATCGCTGTGTGTGGTTAATTATAATGGTAAAATATAAAATGATTATTAAATGAAAAAATATTTCTCTTTTTCTCTGCATAGAATAAAATATCCCCCTTGAAGAAGACTACAATTAAAAGGGTCGAAACTCGTAAGGGGTTTTATGTGGAAGGCCACTTTTGCAGTGAAATGCAAACTTTTAAATAGGATTACATACAATACGTAGACATGTGCACAATAGAAAAATGTGTTTATTTTCGCTTTGTTTCTTTCGTTTCGGTTGATTCGTAACGATTCGTAATTTCGTAAGTCGTCGGTGTTCGTATTCGTAACGATTCGTATTTTCGTAAGAGTTATTTTTTCGTTGATTCGTTTTCCCCTTAGTTTAATTTTAGTTTATTCGAAATTCGGACGCATTCGTATTTTCGTAGATTTAGTTACATTCGTACTTTCGTTAGATTGATTTATTCGTACTTTCGTAACATTGTTTTCGTAGATTCGTAATCCATTCAAAGCACGTTAAGCAGCGCCATTGTAAGAGACACGGAAAATTACGAATCGAAAAAAAAAAAAAAAGTTACGAATGTACGAATTTTTTTCGTTCAATCCATTCGAAGCACGTTAAGCAGCGCCATTGTAAGAGACACGGAAAATTACGAATCGAAAAAAAAAAAGTTACGAATGTACGAATTTTTTCGTTCAATCCATTCGAAGCACGTTAAGCAGCGCCATTGTAAGAGACACGGAAAATTACGAATTGAAAAAAAAAAAGTTACGAATGTACGAATTTTTTCGTTCAATCCATTTGAAGCACGTTAAGCAGCGCCATTGTAAGGGACACGGAAAAAATTACGAATCGAAAAAAAAAAGTTACGAATGTACGAATTTTTTCGTTCAATCCATTCGAAGCACGTTAAGCAGCGCCATTGTAAGAGACACGGAAAATTACGAATCGAAAAAAAAAAAGTTACGAATGTACGAATTTTTTTCGTTCAATCCATTCGAAGCACGTTAAGCAGCGCCATTGTAAGAGACACGGAAAATTACGAATTGAAAAAAAAAAAGTTACGAATGTACGAATTTTTTCGTTCAATCCATTTGAAGCACGTTAAGCAGCGCCATTGTAAGGGACACGGAAAAAATTACGAATCGAAAAAAAAAAGTTACGAATGTACGAATTTTTTCGTTCAATCCATTCGAAGCACGTTAAGCAGCGCCATTGTAAGAGACACGGAAAATTACGAATCGAAAAAAAAAAGTTACGAATGTACGAATTTTTTCGTTCAATCCATTCGAAGCACATTAAGCAGCGCCATTGTAAGAGACACGGAAAATTACGAATCGAAAAAAAAAAGTTACGAATGTACGAATTTTTTCGTTCAATCCATTCGAAGCACGTTAAGCAGCGCCATTGTAAGGGACACGGAAAATTACCAATTCAAAAAAAAAAAAAAAGTTCCTGTTTTAGTTTTTCGGATTTTCTTCTTTCGTAGTTTCGTTGTTTCTAATTTGGTTATTTCGGATTTTCGTTGTTTTTCATATTCGTTCGATTCGAACATTCGTTATTCGTAAAAAATTTTAGCGAATCATTCGTTCATTCGTACGATAAAGAATGAACGAATATAACGAATTTTAACGGAAAACTAAAAAAATGAAACTAATTGCACATGTCTAACAATACGTATTTCCATTATGATTGATGGTTTTGCCATTTTCGTGTAAATGCCGGAGCTCAGTTTTTTACAACTCTTCTGTAATTGCCAAATTGTCTTTTGATACAATAAAGAATTTTTAATCAATAAACTTTGAATTTTGTTGGCTGCTAAAAAAAACCACGAGGGGTGTGCTGCACGAGCAGTGTTTTTTCTATTCTATGTTAAATTCAACTTTTTTAATTTTAATACCCAACTTCACCTTTTCCCACGATTTCCTTGGATTTCAGATTTTGTCATACAGGTGAACCTTGTATTACGAGCATAATCCCTTCCAGGAGAGTGCTCTTAATCCAAAGTACTCGCATATCAAAGCAAGTTTCCCCATTGAAGTCAATGGAAACGAAAATAATTTGTTCCGCATTGACTTCAATGGCATGCAATACCGCATGCTGCCAGAGGTGGGGGGAGGGCGCCGGAGAGCCTCGGAAATGGCCAGAAAGGCCCGAGGACACCTCGGCTGACCTTGGCAAACCTCGGAAAGACTCCGTTCCCGAGGTTTGCTGAGGTCAGCCGAGCTGTCCTCTGGCCTTTCTGTGCATTTCCGAACAGCGCCGATCGGCGCCGCTCGGCTCCGGCGACCCCCCCCCCACCTCAGGCCAAACGCGGTACTGCACACGCTTTGACCTGAATCATGCTCGTTTTGGAGACAAGACTTGCAAACCGAGTTACAATTTTTAAAAATACAGTGCTCCTATTGCGAAACGCTCGTTAACCGCGTTACTCGCAATCCGAGGTTCCACTGTATATAGTTAATCGGAAGCCAAAGGTTTTTGTTTTTAATTCTGTTTGGAGTAGGCTAAGGGTTAACATCGAGCAGTTTTTAGGGCTTTTTTTATGTTATTTTAAAAATAAATGATATTAATGTAGCACCCTCCTAGGTAGGTGCTAGGATAGGTAACTAAATGTTAGTCAGTGTGGCTATGATTTGGTTGAGGCAAAAGCATAGAGTGGCTCACTGTACTCAGTGAGCTGCAATCGTTTGGTCAGGCCTGATCTGCGTGCTCTGCTGCTGCTAGTCTGTCTCATAGCTCCCTCTGTATCCAGGCGACTGGAGAAGTTTCTGGATGATAGGTGTGGAGCTACGTAGATAGCAGCATGGATATTGATGCAGCCCTGGCCTATCCCAGAGAGGCAGGCTCTGAAGGCATGCTGGGAGACTGTATTTATTCTGAGAGCGCACAAAGCTCTGGGTCTTGTCTAGGGTTGCCACCTCATCCATTTAAAACCAAACACATATTAATGACACAGGTTCTGTGGCTGATTAACCGCTTCCCGACCGCCCACGGTATATATACGTCCTCAGAAGGGCACGGCTAGGCAAAAGGACGTGTATATACGTCCCCTTTAAATGCCTAGCTGCGGGGTCGCAACCCGGTCGGGAGCTCCGTGACCACGGCCGCGGGACCAGCGGACACGGTCGCCGCTGGTGTCCCGCGATCGGGTCACACAGCTGAAGAACGGGGAGAGGTCTGTGTAAACAAACCTCTCCCCGCGCTTCCTACTCTGCCTGTCATTGATTGGCTGTTCCCTGTCATCGGCAAAGCCGATCAGTGACGTCAGACATCAGCCCCGCCCCCTAATAGTAAAAAAAACACACACACGTCACAGCCCATAACCCCTCCCCTCCCCCTAGTGGTTAACCCCTTCACTACAACTGTCATTTATACAGTAATCAATGCATTTAAATAGCATTGATTGCTGTATAAATGACAATGGTCCCAAAAATGTGTCAAAAATGTCCGATGTGTCCGCCATAATGTCGCAGTCACAATAAAAATCGCTGATCGCCGCGATTACTAGTAAAATAAAAAAAAATATTAATAAAAATGCTATAAAACTATCCCCTATTTTGTAAACGCTATAACTTTTGCGCGAACCAATCAATAATCGCTAATTGCAATTTTTTTTACCAAAAATATGTAGAAGAATACGTATCGGCCTAAACTGAGGAAAAAAAATGTTTTTTTATATATTTTTGGGAATATTTATTACAGCAAAAAATAAAAAATATTGCATTTTTTTCAAAATTGTTGCTCTATTTTTGTTTATAGCGCAAAAAATAAAAACCGCAGGGGCGATCAAATACCAGCAAAAGAAAGCTCTATTTGTGGGAAAAAAAGGACGTCAATTTTGTTTGGGAGCCACGTCGCACGACCGCGCAATTGTCAGTTAAAGCGACGCAGTGCCGAATCGCAAAAAGGGGCCTGGTCCTTTGTTTGCCAATTGGTCCGGGGCTGAAGTGGTTAAGGTGTTAATTGAACTCACTTGGTGCCCTATGGCAATGAAATCAGCCTCAGAAACTGTGTAATTCATATGTGTTCGGGTTTAAAGGGATGAGGTGGCAACCCTAGTCTTGTAGCTGAAACATATAGAGCGACAGGGAGGGGCGCACCGACCTTGTGCATTACCAGAGATACAATTTATTTAAACAGTAAAAAACAGAGTCATACTCATAAACAAACGTTTAAAAGAGGCTTGGCATTGCTCAAAAATGATTTTTTGAAGCTGTGGCTTCTAGACACCTTTCAACCTAGACCCGGTGTATAGGAGGAACCAGATGGTATCACAAGCGGCTTACGCGTTACGAGGGAGTACCCTCATCATCAGAGCCTTAGCAGTAGCAGGAAAAAAAAAAAAATTATTTTTGAGCAATGTCAAGCCTATTTTAAACGTTTGTTTATGAGTATGACTCTTGTTTTTACTGTTTAAATAAATTTTATCTCTGGTAATGCACAAGGTTGAGGCGCCCTCCCTGTCTTTCTATATGTTTCAGCTCCAAGGACACCCATTGTTCTGAGGAGGGCAGCAAGACCTTTGACTTTCCACCTTTAGTTAAAAGGGTTGGCTACACCACGTACATATGGACTAGGTTCCTGAGTGCAGGATATTGTTTTGTGAACCCTATTTTTTGTCCCAGAGGGGAGGAGTCCAGCCTGAGGAGGGCACCACTTGGAAGTCTGGAAGGAGGCATCCATCTGTCCTTGGGCCTTGTGAGTACAGACATTGGAAAGATTGGCAGAGAGCACACAGAGCTCTGGGTCTTGTCCCAGAGTGGAGAAGTCCAGACTGGGGGGGGGGGGCATGCTGCCCTCTCAGGCACAGGCTGCCATGTGGAGGCCTCAGGTGGGCGACCTGGGGGAGGAAAGCAGAGACCTGGTTGCTTGTAAGAAACTGACTGAGGGGGGCTGTCTGCCACAGATCTGTCTGGTATCTCTGGAGTGTACCACTTGGAAGTCTGGAAGATGGCATCCATCTGTCCTTGGGCCATGTGAGTACAGACATTGGAAAGATTGTCAGTCTCTGAAAGTGGGCTGGGAGACTGTATTTATTCTGAGAGCACACCGAGCTTTGGGTCTTGTCCCAGAGTGGAGAAGTCCAGCCTGGGGAGGGGGGGGGGCATGCTGCCCTCTCAGGCACAGGCTGCCATGTGGAGTCCTCAGGTGGCTGACCTGAAGTTAGGAAAGCAGAGACCTGGTTGCTTGGAAGAAACTGACTTAGGGGAGCTGTCTGCCACAGATCTGTCTGGTATCTCTGGAGTGCACGACTTGGCAGTCTGGAAAGAGACATCCATCTGTCCTTGGGCCATGTGAGTACAGACATTGGAAAGATTGTCAGTCTCTGAAAGCGGGCTGGGAGACTGTATTTATTCTGAGAGCACACAGAGCTCTGTGTCTTGTCCCAGAGTGGAGAAGTCCAGCCTGGGGGGGGGGGGGCATGCTGCCCTCTCAGGCGCAGGCTGCCATGTGGAGGCCTCAGATGGGCGACCTGAGGTTAGGAAAGCAGAGACCTGGTTGCTTGGAAGAAACTGACTGAGGGGAGCTATCTACTACAGATCTGTCTGGTATCTCTGGAGTGCACCACTTGGAAGCCTGGAAGATGGCATCCATCTGTTCTTGGGGCATGTGAGTACAGACATTGGAAAGATTGGCAGGCTTTGAAGGCTGGCTGGGAAACTGTATTTATTCTGAGAGCACACAGAGCTCTGTGTCTTGTCCCAGAGTGGAGAAGTCCAGACTGGGGAGGGGGGGGGGCATGCTGCCCTCTCAGGCACAGGCTGCCATGTGGAGGCCTCAGGTGGGCAACCTGGGGGAGGAAAGCCTGGTTGCTTGTAAGAAACTGACTGAGGGGAGCTGTCTGCCACAGATCTGTCTCGTATCTCTGGAGTGCATTGCTTGGAAGACTGGAAGGATGCATCCATCTGTCCTTGGACCTTATGAGTACAGACATTGGAAAGATCTTGGGGACTTTGTGCTCTAGCTACCCCTCTGGTGCCTAGCTATAGTCAGCTGTGGGTCTGTTAACGGGGACACCGGCTGGTGTCCTGAAGAGTTCTGTCCAGTTACTTTATTACTTAAAAGGACTTTGCTCTACCAGCTTTGCTACTACTACTACTACTTAAGCTACAGGAAGATTAAGTCCTCAATGTACATAGTCCTTATTCTTGGAGTATCCCACCTATCCTATCTGTGTTCTCAAAAAATAAAAACAACAACAACAACATCCCCTAGTCTGGTCTTTGGTGAAAGAGTGAATGAGCCTGTTGTGTGCCTGGCTGTGGGCTGCAGTTGGGAAGACCTGGAGAAGTGTTCCCTGCGGCTCCTTCGGGAGTAGAGCTACATTTCTACACCCCCTTTTCGCCTTGGGCACTCAAAGATCTTAAAGTGTAACTAAAAGGCAAAACTTTCTTTTTAGTTTTGGATAGAGTGGAGAGGGATTAGAACCCCCCCTGATAATTTGTATTGCTGTCTGTGAGACAGTCTTGACATGTGAAGGACCTAACCCACAGTCCCTTAAGCCATCCATTAAACATAATATCTAACCCCTCCAAATCCCCTCACAAATGACATGACAAGATTTTGGAGTAAATGGCCTTGACGGCCTTTTATTAACAATTACCTTAAAATTAAATAAAAAACATTTTAAATAACTCTTAACCAACTTTATGTACTTTTGGGATTTTCTCGGGGAACCCCACCCCACTGGTCACTGCGCCAAACTTCTTTAAACTTTAGGCCTCCGGTCGCAAGCCCCCAGACCCGGAGACAGTACTCAACTTTCGCAGTGACCTACCTTTAACCCCTTCCTGGTTAACCCCTCGTTAACCGGAAGGTACCTGTTAACCCCCATCCACAGATGGGTACCAACCATGTTAACCCCCATCCCACAGATGGGTACCAACCATGTTAACCCCCATCCCACAGATGGGTACCAACCATGTTAACCCCCCATCCCACAGATGGGTACCAACCATGTTATCCCCATACCACAAATGGGTACCAACCATGTTATATATGCATATAACTACCATATTCTTTTCCTCCAAAGACCCAACCACTGCCTGGGCTGTCCTTACAGCCCCTATCATAATTGACCATACTCGGGAGGGTGGGTGGGAATCTTCTCCTCCGTCGCTCACTGATGACCTCACTCACCTTTCTTCTTCCTAACTTCCTAACCAAGCACCTCCCCTGCTTCGGCCCCTCCCCTTTTCTTAAAGGGGACAACTTTTTCTCTCCACAAGCATGACTGTGCTGTCCACACCTGTCATGCAGTCCCTACGCCGATGCTTTTCTCTCCTTCTGCTCCAGGACTCTCTTTCTATTTGTCCTGCTTTCCATTATCTTCGAAAGTGAATGTAAAAGAAAATTCCAAATTTTGGGTTGACATCAGAACAGATGAAGGGAGAAGGGAAATCTTCCAGTAAGGACACTAGTGCTAGTGACACCACCAGGATTCCCTCACTTTGGAGGGATTTCCTCTCACTTCTTGTTTTGGCTATGGGACAGGAAGTGAAGGGAAATCTCCTCAATGGGACAGAGATGGCAAACCAAGGAGACTGGAAATAATTGGTGTGTACAAATCTTCCTGTCTAGAATTCAAATATCCTAGTAAAAAAAAAAAACACACAGCGACACTATTGGAGAAACAATAAAAGTAAGACAACTAAAGGGCTTCAGGGCTACTTATCAAATGACTTGAAAGGGCTGGGTTGGGGGACGTGCCCTTTGGGACAATTCTAATAAGACTTGTGGCCTTTAGTGGACTTCACCGTTCAGAAATCAGTTAGGTAGCCCGTTACTTATTCTGGGCATTATTTAGTTAACTTGCTCCCAATTCAGATCACAGCATCCTGCAAAAGAAAATCTTTCAGCACTTCTTCTTTAGCAGCTCTGGGATGATATGTGAACAACTGCCAAAGGATACAAAGCAAACCAATGCTGGAGGATGAGATGTGTCTCAAACCTTGTCCTTTTGGAACCTGGACCTTTCCTTATGACCACCAATCGCTGCAGCACCATGGTGTACTTTCTTCAACCCACAGAAATCTATTCCAATCATAAAAGGTCTAGTTTGTTGTATTTGCCTCCCAGGCCAATGGTTTCCAGTCTTCCCTGGCTGTGCGCTGAGAAGCACCATAGGGTGGACTTTGCAACAGATGTGATCGGTCATGCTGAATCGTCGCAGGTCCATGAGGCTTTGGCTGGACAGATTCATCTTGTGTCAGACCAAAAGTCATTGAACTGTCACAACTGAGTGTTAGAGCAGTGTTTTCTTATGCAGGGTTGCTGATAGGGGGGTACAGGCAGTACTCCTGTACCAGGCCCAGGCCCTATCAGGTCAGAAGATGGAGCTGAACCTGATAGGCCAAACCATCAGCAACAATGTGACCCATTCAATGCCAGCCTGTCCCCCATGGCCATTCATGGCTAGTTTGAGCCCCCATGGCAATTCATGGCTAGCCTGGCGACCATGACCATTGATTGCGACACTGTCTCCCATGGCCATTCATGGCCGGCCTGTCTCTCATAGCCATTCATGACTGGTGAGTCCAACATAGACATTGATAGCTACCCTGTCCTCCATGACCATCCATGTTTCCCATGGCCATTAATGGCTGGTTTGAGCCCCATGGCAATTTATGGCTAGCCTGCCCACCATGGCCATTCATGGCTAGTTTTAACCCCTTGGCATTCATGGCTAGTGTGACCATCATGGCCATTGATTGCTACACTGCCCCCCATGACTATTTATCGCCACCCTTTTCTCCCATAGCCATTCATGACTGGTCTGTCCATCATGGCCATTGATTTCTACCCTGTCTCCATGACCATTCATAGCCGGACAGTTTCCCATGGCCATTATTGGCTAATTTGAGCCCCATGACCTTCGTGGCTATCCTGTCCCCCATAGTGAATAATGGCCATCTTCTCTCCCATGGCCATTCATGACCGTAATTTCCCCTGTGGCTAGTCATTGCCAGCCTGTCCCTTGGGGCCATTCATGGCCAACCTGAGCCCCATAAAGATTAATGACCAGCCTGTCCCCGCCATGGCCATTCATGGCCAGCCCATTCACTGTGGCAATTCATGGATAGGCTGTGCATCTGTCTCTGGTTGACCCGTCATTCTGCTACCTATGCAGTGTCCTGTCAACATTCCAAAGTGAAGTTTGATGCCCCATAACCAATCCCATAATGTGCAATTTATTTTGTCCTATGAATGTTGGATACCGCACAATTTATTTTGCCCTGTGAGGGTAGGGGCCAGTCAGGTAGGCTGTATGGGGCCCCATGATTTCTATTGGCAGTCCTGTTCCTATGACCAATGGCAGTGTCTCTCATACTTTTCCTGAGCATTACAACATTGGGCGTGTAGCAGCTGAAGCTGTACAGAGATAGAGTGCATAGCTCTATCAGAAAGTTTTTCCTATTCAAACATAAATAACATAATGCACTCACATATAGTAGGTAAAGCAACAGCTTAGTACATAGCCTTGAGCACTCTGCGGGAGGGGACAGTAACTGAGCGAGCTGTTCTGCGGATGGCCGATCAGATCCTCCTCTCCGCAGTCCCTATCAGGCTCTGATCGGCCATCTGCAGAACCGCTGGCCCCTGGTAATGCCTCCCCCCGCAGAGTGCTCAAGGCTATGTTCCAGCTCTACCTGCTCCATTATGCATTATATTATTTTTTATAAGACATAAAAGTTCCTTTTGATACTAAGCTCATTGTTTCTTTCTTTTCAATATATTTTTATTGTTTTTTTTTTTCTTTTAACTGTACATAAAACACATTATCCTGCGCAGTAAAAGTTTGATTAACATCAATAAAATGCAGATGAAAGACAAAAGTAATCGATTAACCCACGCTGTGCCAGGCAAGCGTGGGTTTACATAAAGCGCGGGTTAACAATCACTGGCGCTGCAATGTCCCCGTATGATACGGACCTTCATGTGATCTTCCCAACATCCTAGGAGATCAAAGGGAGCTAAAGGTCAGAAAGGGAGTAAGATGAACAAAAAGCGGCATAGAAAAGGGTGGAGATGACAAACAAGGAAAGGAAAGGGAAAGGGGGCAGAAAGAAGAGGGAAGGGAAAAATGGAATGTAGCAAGGAAGGTGCTAGAGTGCGGATTTTTCTAGCAGAGTAGGAAAATGTAGGCAGGTCTAGCTGGTGGCTTGGCCTGTTTGTTTTCATTCTGGGCTGGGAGTGGCTCAGGGCAGGGCAGGGGTGGCCCACAGGTAGCATCACTGTCACCTCCCTCCTCTTTCTAGAAGGTGCTAGAAAGAGAGGAGGAGAGGAGAGGTGGAGCTGCCTGGGGTATTTTGAGGAGCCTTGACCAATCCCCAACTTGGATTGGCAGTAGGCAGGCCTCCTTAACCACTTCAATACCAGACACTTAGACACCTTCCCGCCCAAGCCAATTTTCAGCTTTCAGCGCTGTCGCAATTTGAATGACAATTGCGCGGTCATGCTACACTGTACCCAAACAAATTTTTTATCATTTTGTTCCAACAAATAGAGCTTTCTTTTGGTGGTATTTGATCACCTCTGCGATTTTTATTTTTTGCGCAACAAACAAAAAAAGACCGCAAAAAAATTTTGCAAAAAAACAAGTTTTTCTTTGTCAATGTTAATTTTTTTTGTAAATAAGTGCGTTTTCTTCTTCAATGACGGGCACTGATAAGGCGGCACTAATGGGCACTGATAAGGCGGCACTGATGGGCACCGATGAGGTGGCACCAATTAGGGGGCACCGATGAGGTGGCACTGATGATGGGCACTGATAGGCGGCACTGATAGGTGTCACTGATGGGCATTGATAGGTGGCACTGGTATGCGGCACTGATGGGCACTCAGGTGGCACTGATGGGCACTCATAGGCGGCACTGACGGGTACTTATGGGTGGCACTGATGCACACATATAGGTGGCACTGATAGGTGGCATGGATGGGCACTGATAGGTGGCATGCATGGGCACTGATAGGTGGCATGGATGGGCACTGATAGGTGGGCATGGGTGGGCACGGATGGGCACTGATAGGTGGCACTGATGGGCACTGATGAGTGGCACTGATGGCACTTATGGGTGGCATTGCTGGGCATCCCTTTTTTTACTTTTTTTTAAATTAAATATGATGTGCCAATCAGTGCCCATCTGTGGGCACTGATTGGCATATTTTTCGAATTTTTTTTAACATGTGGATGGCCATGGGGGATGTATCTGGCCATCCACATGCTGGGGGCTTTCCTGGTGGTCCTGGGGGCTTCCCTTGTGGTCCTGGGGGCTTCCCTAGTGGTCTAGTGTGGGCATCTGAGGGGGGGCTGCGCTGATACACAATCAGCGCATACCCCCCCTGTCAGGAGAGCCGCCGATCGGCTCCCCTCTACTCGCGTCTGTCAGACGCGAGTGAGGAAAAGCCGATCAACGGCTCTTCCTGTGTACATCGTGATCAGCCGTGATTGGACACGGCTGATCACGTGGTAAAGAGCCTCTGCCGGAGGCTCTTTACCGAGATCAGTGTAGCGGTGTGTCAGACTGACACACCGCTCCACCGATCGCCGCGATGCGCGCCCCCACGGGCGCGCGGCGGCTGTTATCCTGAAGGACGTCATATGACGCCCAGTCAGGATAACGAAACCACTTCCCGGACGTCAATCTGCTATTGACCGGGCGCGAAGTGGTTAAATACCTAGTGTCAGCCCAGCTGGGGAGGAGTTGTCGGGTGGAAGTGCTGGAGTGAGAGAATGTGGAGGCTGTCGGGGCCCACAGGGAGCTCCCCAGTCAGGTGCATCCAAGAAGAGAGAAGAGATCCTGGGAGAGAGGCACATGAGAGAGCAAGGAGAGGACTGATGAGCTTTTTGTCACAACTGAAGTGCCTGTCAAGAGCCCGATCTGTGAGTTACTGCACTAATCTCATGAGGGGACCCAACTCCAACAAGCATTGGCAGGTGCCAAAGAAAAATAAAGAAATTTAAGTGTCCTTTAACCACTTGCCGCCCGCCCATTGTAAGTAGACGTCTGCAAAGTGGTTGTCAAACCCTGACTGGACGTCCTAGGACGTCCTCAGGATTTTGAGCCGCTGCGTGCCCCCCGGGGCGCGCATCGCGGCGATCGTTGTTGCGGGGTGTCAGTCTGACACCCCGCAACTACGATCTTGGTAAAGAGTCTCCGGCGGAGACTCTTTACCACGTGATCAGCTGTGTCCAATCACGGCTGATCACAGTGTAAATAGGAAGAGCCGGTAATCGGCTTTTCCTCACTCGCGTCTGTCAGACGCGAGTAGAGGAGAGCCGATCGGCTGCTCCTCTGACAGGGGGTGTCTGTGCTGAATGATTATCAGCACAGCCCCCCCGAGGATGCCCACACTGGACCTATCCTGGGACCTGTGTGTTTCCTAGGAGACAGCGAGGGTGGGTGCTGGAAGGGGCGTGACTCCTGTGGGAGTCTATGAGTCTATTACTGGAAGTGGGTGCAGATACTTGTATTATACAGGTATCTGCACCCCCTCCCCCCTAAAAGGTGCCAATTGTGGCACCGGAGGGGGGTGGAGGAATCAGATGAGCAGAAGTTCCACTTTTGGGTGGAACTCCGCTTTAAGTCTAAAGCCCCATACACACGCTCGGATTATCCGAGGACCAGGTCCGTCGGATCATGTCTGTCGTACTTTGTCCGATGTTGGTTTTGCGTACACACGGTCGGACAAAGTTGTTGGAAAATCCGATCATTCTGAACGTGGTGACGTTTGTTGCCTACGACGGGACTACGTAGAGGCTAGTAGCCAATAGCTTTGGTCTTGTAATGTGATCTGAGCATGCGTAGCACTTTGTCCGTCGGAATTCGATACACACGATCGGAATTGGTGTGATCGGACTTTGTTGTCAAAAAATCCAGCAGGAGATAGGACTTTGTCCGTCGGACAATCCGATGGAAACTGTCCGATGGTGCCTACACACGGTCGGAATTTCCGACAACATTGTCTGATAGGACAGAATCCATCAGAAAATCCGACCGTGTGTATGGGGCTTAAACTTCGGTTTAATAAAGGGTCTGGAGGATGTTAGTAATGAGGAAAGGTTGGGAAGGGAGTGTCACCGCTCCAGGAGGATTGTCTAATAACAAAGCTCTCCGCCCAGCTAAAGAAGCCACAGGTGCCGGCAATGCATGTAGCAACAAATGAGGAAAAGTTCTGGACAGCCGCACTTCCGAAAAAAGCCTTTTATTCAAAAAGAATGCGTAATACAAAATTGCATGTCACAGCAGAACAAGAAATCTGACGCATTTCGCACTACACACAGTGCTTAGTCATAGCTAACAATCATAAGAATAAAAATTGAATAAATACTGTTTGTAATGCCCCAGGGGAGAAAAAGGAAAAGAAAACGAAATGAAAAGAAAGCATGTGTGTAGGTGCGTGCATTAGCTATGATGCACACATGCACATACACGTGAGTCTATATAAATATATAAACAGATGAATGGGAATGAATGGAATCATAGACATACATCTGTGTATATGTTGTGAAATGCCGATTAAATGGCGGTATAAAAGATACTGGTCTATGTTTCCCATGACGAGCTTATGTCTTCACCTCCCTCTGTCTATGTCTTCACCTCCCTCTGTCTATGTCTTCACCTCCCTCTGTCTATGTCTTCACCTCCCTCTGTCTATGTCTTCACCTCCCTCTGTCTATGTCTTCACCTCCCTCTGTCTATGTCTTCCCCTCCCTCTGTCTATGCCTTCCCCTCCCTCTGTCTATGTCTTCACCTGCCTCTGTCTATGTCTTCCCCTCCCTCTGTCTATGTCTTCACCTCCCTCTGTCTATGTCTTCACCTCCCTCTGTCTATGTCTTCACCTCCCTCTGTTTATGTCTTCACCTCCCTCTGTCTATGTCTTCACCTCCCTCTGTCTATGTCTTCACCTCCCTCTGTCTATGTCTTCACCTGCCTCTGTCTATGTATGGACATGTCGATTGTATGGAATTCGTGTTATTGACCCCTCCTGGCCACTCTTACTACCAGGGATTGGCTGAAGTGGTATGAATATGCAAGTGTGGGTCAACGTCTTCCACCCACTAAATTCTGCAGCTTTCCAAAAATCAGGGGAAAGCATTTGGGCATGCACCAGCCGAACCCAGAACAGCAATTGACCAGCGATCCACTGCTACAGAGGAGCCACAAACAAAAGATGGTGCTACAGGAAGGACTAACAAAGAGGTCCTAACAGTCTCCATTAGGTTAGAAACAAATGAGAAATCCAAATTTTCATTGGTAAAACCAAAACAGGGAGCATTTTCCAAAGGGGGTCTGCAGAACTGGTAACAATTGTCTAGGGCAGTGGTCTCCATACTGCCACCCTGGGGCCAGATGCGGCCCTTTGCTTGCCTTTATCCGGCCCTTGGGGCACTATTCCTCCCACTGATGTGAGACACTATTCTGCCTTTGACACCAACAATGGGCCACCATTTCTCCCGTTGACATCAACAATGGGGCACCGTTTCTCCCATTGACACCAACAATAGGGCACCATTTCTCCCATTGATACCAAGAATCGGGCACCATTTCTCCCATTGACATCAACAATGGGGCACCATTTCTCCCATTGACATCAACAATGGGGCGCTATTTATCCCATTGACACCAACAATGGTGCACCATTTCTCCCACTGAAACCAAGATGAGGTTCCTCTACCTAATACCAAATGTGGTGATGTTTACTCCCACTGATGCCAGGAAAATTTCCACTCCTGCTGACCACAGTCCGACCCCTCTAAAGCCCCATACACACGGTCGGACTTTTTCATGGATTCTGTCCGATCGGACAAGGTTGTTGAAAAATCAGACCATGTGTATGCACCATCGGACAGTGTTCGTCGGTTTGTCCGACGGACAAAGTCTTATCTCCTGCTGGAAATCTTTGCCGTCAACACGGTCCGATCACACCAAATCCGATCGTGTGTACGGTTGTCCGACGGACAAAGTGCTACGCATGCTCAGTTCACATTACAAGACCAAAGCTATTGGCTACTAGCCTCTACGTAGTCCCGTCGTACGCAACGAACCTCACCACGTTCAGAATGATCGGATTTTCCGACAACTTTGTCCGACCGTGTGTACGCAAAACCAACATCGGACAAAGTACGACGGACATGATCCGACGGACCTGGTCCTCGGATAATCCGAGCGTGTGTATGGGGCTTAAAGATTGAAGGACAAAAAGCAGGCCCATTGTTTAGAAAGTTTGGAGACCCCTGGTCTAGGGGAAGATTTCCCCTCTTGAAGGACACATCGCTTCCTGTTATTTTGGGACCGGAGGTGAAGAGAAATCTTTCCAAGGGGATACAGGCAGTACAAAAAACTGAAGCAATATTCAGAAGCATGTACAATAACATTGTAAATACATCTTAATTAGGGATGAGCCGAACACCCCCCTCTGACGTCATGGGAAAAGCCATAGGGAAGTCCCCATGATGTCCCCGTGCGTCAGAGGGGGGCGGGGTCACCAGGTGGCCCGCCCTCCGTTATAAAAGACCTGTAAGACGGAGCGAAGCCTCACACAGCGGGAGCCTCCCATTGCGCGGAGCGGCCCGACACAGAAGAACAGAAGCCGACGCCGTGGAAGAAGATGCCGGACGAGAAGGACGGGAAGACCAGAGCAAGAAGAAGCGGATCGGAGGAAGAAGAAGCGGATCGGAGGAAGAAGAAGATGGAAGAAGATGGAAGAAGAAGATGAAGAAACCGAAGGATGAAGAAAGGAAGAAGGAAGACCAGAAGAAAGAAGATGAAAGAAGATTTTACTAAAGGAATTGTCAAAGACCGTCTCCTGTAATTTTGACCATTTTTGTCACTTTTTTGGTGAAATGGTAGGGGTACTTTTGTACCCCCTTACCATTTCACACAGGGGGGGGGGGGGGGGGTGGGATCTGGGGGTCCCCTTGTTAAAGGGGGCTTCCAGATTCCGATGAGCCCCCCGCCCGCAGACCCCCACAACCAATGGCCAGGGTTGTGGGGATGAGGCCCTTGTCCTCATCAACATGGGGACAAGGTGCTTTGGGGGGTCACAGACCCCCAAAGCACCCTCCCAATGTTGAGGGCATGTGGCCTGGTATGGTTCAGGAGGGGGGGGCGCTCTCGTCCCCCCTCTTTTCCTGCGGCCTGCCAGGTTGCGTGCTCGGATAAGGGTCTGGTATGGATTTTGAGGGGGACCCCACGCCGTTTTTTTTGGCTGGGGCTCCCCTTAAAATCTATCCCAGACCTGAAGGGTCTGGTATGGATATTTAGGGGGACCCCCTACATCATTTTTTTTTTAAATTTGAAGCGGGGTTCCTCTTAATATCCATAGCAGACCTGAAGGGCCTGGTAATTGAATTTGGGGGGACCCCCACGCTTTTTTTTTTAATAAATTTTTTTTTTATCAATGATTTTTTTTTATCAATGACTTTCAATGAATGACTGTTCTCTGTGTTACGGGAGCCGGCAATTCATATAGCCGCGAGTGAATTTAAATAGCTTTTTTTCCTGCAAAAATTACACTTTTTGCAGGGACAGTTCTAAGCACTGGAAACATGCGCCCCTTCACAGGCATACTATACACACCCCCCAGGTACGACATTTAAAGGAATATTACACTTTTATTGTTTCACTTTAAGCATTATTAAAATCACTGCTCCTGCACAAACGTCAGTTTTTTTTAAAAAAAATTGCATTGATCCATGTCCCCTGGGGCAGGACCCGGGTCCCCAAACACTTTTTATGACAATAACTTGCATATAGACTTTTAAAATTAGCACTTGAGATTTCTCCCATAGACTTTACAGGGGGCTCGCGGCTTTTCGAATTTGCCCCGAACACCCCAAATTGTTCGCTGTTCGCTGAACAGGCGAACAGGCAATGTTCGAGTCGAACTCGAAGCTCATCCCTAATCTTAATCACTTCAGCCCCGGAAGATTTTACTCCCTTCCTGACCAGAGCACTTTTTACAATTTGGCACTGCGTCGCTTTAACTGACAATTGCGCGGTCGTGCGATGCTGTACCCAAACAAAATTTGCGTCCTTATTTTCCCACAAATAGAGCTTTCTTTTGGTGGTATTTGATCACCTCTGAAAAAGAGCGACAATTTTGGAAAAAAAAACAATATTTTTTACTTTTTGCTATAATAAATATCCCCAAATTTAAAAAAAAAATAATTTCTTCATCAGTTAGGCCAATACAGGGGGTCCCCGACTTACGAACACCCGACCTACGAACAACCCCTACTTACGAACGGGGTGCTGCGGGGACCCTCCGCCATTTTCCGGTCTTTTTCGGCGTCTTTCGGCCGTTCTGCGCATGCGCGGCCATACGGAGCTTCGGAAAATGCCGGAAATGTCCGTAATTTGCCGCGCATGCGCAGAACGGCAATAGACGGAACATCGGAAATGTCCAGAAATCTCCGTATTTGTCGGTCTGCGCATGCGCGGCCGACTTACGAACATTTCCGACTTCCGTACAGGCGGGCAGTCCCTAACGAGTTCGTAACTCGGGGACCCCCTGTATGTATTCTTCTACATATTTTTGGTAAAAATTAAAATAAGATCGCAATAAGCGTATATTGATTGGTTTACGCAAATGTTATAGCGTCCACAAACTATGGGAAAGATTTATGCCGTTTTTATAGTGTTTTTATTATTTATAATATTTTTTACTAGTAATGGCAGTGAGCTGCAATTTTTAGCGGTATTGCGACATTGCGAAGGACAGATCGGAGACTTTTGACACATTTTTGGGACCACTGACATTTATAGAGCGATCAGTGCTATAAATATGCACTGATTACTGTATACCGGTAAATGTCACTGGCAGGGAAGGGGTTAACACTAAGGGGCGATCAAGGGGTTAACTGTGTGTTCCCTCACTGTGTTCTAACTGTGTGGGGAATGGAACTAACTAGGATAGATGACAGATCGCTTTTCCTACTTTGTGGGAACACACGATCTGTCTCCTCTCCTCTGACAGCACAGGGATTTGTGTGTTTACACACACAAATCCCCGTGCTGGCTCTTGTGCACACGTTCGCGCATGTCCGGTGGCGATTGCACCCGACGGGCACACACATCAGGTCCCCCCCATGGGTGAAATCCGGTATATATACGGGAGAGTCACCAGAGGGCGTGCGTGTGTGCCTCCGGCGGCGCGACCGCGCCCTCTGGTGGCTCTCCTGGGCAAAGACGTATATATACATGATTTCGCCCAGGAGAGCCATTCTGCCGCAGTATATCTACACGAGCCGGTCGGGAACCGGTTAACGAAAACATCTTAATGCATTATGTATATATTTATGACCACATGGGAAGCACCCCTTTGTATTTTAAAGGTTATTTTTTCGGGGGTGCGAGGGATGGGGGGGGGTGTAACGTCTTTAATGAGCAGGTACAGATCAACTTTAAAGTTGAATAAATATTTGCATATGCGAGTAGATAGCCATGAACTCCCACAGACGTGCACAAGCGGAGCACATACCTACGTGCACCCGCATACCAAGCAGAGATGAGGGCCCCTATGACCTATTTATATCATTTACACAGAGAAGTAGCAGGGCCTCGTGGAATTTACATCGGTAGAAGTTGCCCTGACAACTTGGCTTCTTTGTGACCCCCAAGGCACAAGGATGTCCAGGCCTGCTGCAGGCAGATGCTCCGATGTCTCCGCCATCTGTTCCCATTACATCTCCTTCCCTCCGTTTTTTTTATTTTATCCGCAGCACTTTTCTTTTCTATTGTTCCAGTCCTTGTAGAGCATTTAAAACCGACTTGACTTGCTGACAACATTTTCTTATTCTTGTGGAAAAACCCATGTCTAGGTGTTGGGACAATTTTCTTCAAATTTCGGCTGACCCTCTTCCCCAAACCCGATAAAGAAAATAGTTGCAGTATTACCCCCCCCCATCTCCATGAACCACCCTTCATATAGGGTGCCCACGTGTCCTGGATTGCCCGGGATGTCCCACAATTAGCAGGTCTGTCCCGGGTCCCGGGCACCTTCATTCCGGGACAATACAATGTCCCGGAATTAAACTGACAGAGGAGCAAAATCCTGCTATCGCCATGGCGCTGGCTCTGCCTCCCCACCTCCACATGAGAGACTCTTCTCTACTTCTACTGGCTAGGCCACTGGTTGCTAGAGCCAACTGGCATCTATCAGCCAGTGACGTCATGACTGTGACTGCCAGCTTTCAAAGCGGAGGAGGAGTTAACATCCTCCTCCTCCACGCCCAGTGCTCTCAACGGGCCGGCTCCACCTCCACCACGGACGGCGGCAAGTGACACGCTGCATCTGGTGGCAGGCGACGGTAGCATGCTGTGTCTGGTGGCAAGTGACAATCTCAGGGTTCCCACTGATTCTGCATTAAGGTGAGTTGAACTATTTCATTATATATTACAATGTAGTCATAGAAATTATATGGTGTCAGGATAATGAAATCACATTAAGCATGGTGTCAGGATGATTTAATTTCTAACACCAGCCATTCGCCCCCAACAAATCACCCGCACCCGAATTCTTTGTCAACCCCGAGACCACATTAGCCCCAGAACCCCCAACTCTGCCCCCCCCCCGGTCCTTGTCGAAATTTCTTCCACGAAACCGGGTCCCCCCCATGCTAAAGTGACATCACTTCCTCCTAGCGCTCTATGATAGAGATAGTCATGCAGGAGGGAAAGGAGTGACCGATTCCATCGTCAGCGATCAGCTTTTTTGGGGAAAAGGGTGGGGGTGTCCCTGAATGGCAGTTTGGAAATGTGGTCACCCTACCTTCATATCCTTCTCCAGCCAATGCTCCTCTGAGTTTCAGCATCATTCAACCCACTTCCTATGAGCCCAGGTTGTCATAGACCCATCCCCTGTAGGTGGCTCACAGGGGGCCTCACTGCTGAGGACTGCCCACCTTTAGGGTAGAAGATCCTGCATGTCACATAGCTGAACAGAATATTCCCAGATTTAAAGAAGAAGTTTTAATTTTTTTATTTTTATTAATGTGTTCTGTTCCCCTAAGGGCAGTATTTTGTCCCATCCTCCTATGTGTTGTCTAAGGCTAGCTGTGAGGTCAGACAGGGTGCCCTTCCTCCCCCTCCCCATGGCTGTCCAACAATGCCCCTAGCAAAGAGGTGGCTGCTTTCACAGAGGGTACTTTGTCTCCTAGCAACTGCCCACTTGCCTGAAACAAGTTAGATGACATCCCCCCCCCCCCCATTTCCTTCCATTCCTTATATCAGGATATCTTAACAAATCTTTTAGTCAGCGATATCGACCATTTAATAGATCAATGTATAACAGGGCCTCCAATATACAAATAGATTATTAAAAATAATTAAGCTGACCAATTTATTGTTCCTGAGATTCGTTGCTCTATGCAAATGGAACGGAACAAATTAATAATAATAAATAATAATAATAATAAAAAGTTTTCATTATTATTATTGTTTACGTTCCATTCATTTAGATGCGGCATTCGTTATTTTGGATAATTCGTAACTTTGAATAAATTCGTATTCGTTACGTTCACTAACAAATAATAATAATAATAATAAAAAACATGCTATACTTACTTGCTCTGTACAATGGTATTGCACTGAATCTCCTTTTCGGGGGTCCCCCACTGCCTCCCTCAGCTCCTCCTTTCCTGTATGTGCCCTCATAGCAAGCTGTGTGCTACGGGAGAGTGTGTTCCTGAGCTGGGCTGTGTGCGTCCATAGACATACACAGCATGGCTCAGCCCCATCCCCTCCCCTGGCTCACAGAATTTGATAGACAGCAGCAGGAGCCAGTGGCCAGCACTGGATCAAGAGAGGTGACAGGTAAGTGTTTGGGGGGGAGGGGAGGAGGTACAGACTTTGAAATATTTTTTATGTTTTTTGCCTAAATGCAGAGAATGTCACTTTGCAAAATTTTGGAGGCGTTCTTCAAACCCTGAACAAGTAAGTGTATAGTGAAGGCCTAGGTGTATACACTACTCAGCGCTGGGTGCGTCCACACAATAATAACAACAGCAGACCTATTGCATCAATATAAATAATTATATAAATAAATAAATATTTATATAAATAAGCAAATAGTTTACATAAATATGCAAACAATTTACACTAAGCAGCTGTTTAAAAATACACAAATATAGAGGATGATAGTAAAAAATAAAAACAGATGAACCTGTTTACAGCGCTGTTATAGTTCTTCAAACCCTGCCCTAGAATCAACCCAAGTAAGATTGGCCATCACTACGAATGACAGGGATAATGTAATCAGTTTACAATACAGTAAAACCTTGGTTTGAGAGCGTCTTGCAAGACAAGCAAAAAATGTTAATAAATTTTGACTTGATATACAAGCGATGTCTTGATATACAAGTAGCGTCATGTCACAACTGAGTATAAAAGAGAAGGGAAGCGCCTTTAAGTGTAGAAATATAGTTACATTTAACCGGTTCCCGACCGGCGCATGACGATATACGTCGGCAGAATGGCACGGACAGGCAGGAGGGCGTATATATAAGTCCCTCCTTAATGCCGTCCGTGCCATCGGGAGCGCGCCGGGAGCGGCGCAGTCCCGCGCCGGTCGGGACCCCCGTGAGGCCGGTCGCGGATCCCGCGGACTCGATTGCCGCGGGGACACCCGCGATCGTCTCACGGGAAGGCAGAACGGGGAGATGCGGAAATAGACAGCATCTCCCCGTTCTGCCTAGCAACTAGTGACGCCGATCTCTGCTCCCTGTGATTGGAGCAGAGATCAACATTCACTAGCTGACAGCCACGCCCCCCCACAGTACGAAACACACCCCTAGGCATACTTAACCCCTACACTGCCCCCTTGTGGTTAACCCCTTCACTGCCAGTGTCATTTATACAGGAATCAATGCATTTAAATAGCACTGATTGCTGTATAAATGACAATGGTCCCAAAAATGTGTCAAAAATGTCCGATGTGTCCGCCATAATGTCGCAGTCACAATAAAAATCGCTGATCGCCGCCATTACTAATAAAAAAAAAAATATTAATAAAAATGCTATAAAACTATCCCCTATCTTGTAAACGCTATAACTTCTGCGCAAACCAATCAATAATCGCTTATTGCGATTTTTTTTACCAAAAATATGTAGAAGAATACGTATCGGCCTAAACTGAGGAAAACATTTTTTTTTTATATATTTTTGGGGGATATTTATTATAGCAAAAAATAAAAAAGAATGTGTTTTTTTTTCAAAATTGTCGCTCTTTTTTGTTTATAGCGCAAAAAATAAAAACCGCAGGGGCGATCAAATACCCCCAAAAGAAAGCTCTATTTGTGGGAAAAAAAGGACGTCAATTTTGTTTGGGAGCCACGTCGCACGACCGCGCAATTGTCAGTTAAAGCGACGCAGTGCCGAATCGCAAAAAGGGGCCTGGTCCTTTGACGGCAAATTGGTCCGGTCTGAAAGTGGTTAATGAAGGTAGAACATTTAGCAACATATTGCTACACTTAGAGGCGCCTCTCTTCTCTTTTATACTCTGGAGCTCCTGCTGGATTTTACTTCAGAACTGATCACATTGTTATAATCTTTTTATATGAACTATAAACTGACGGACCTATGAATAAATGGTTGTGGAACGAATTTTTTTGAGTTTCCATTATTTCTTATGGAGAAATTTGCTTTGATATACAAGTGCTTTGGATTACAAACATGCTTCTGGAACTAATTATGCTCGCAATCCAAGGTTTAACTGTATACGGATGTACCTGTACTGTATATCTAAAAAGCACTATAAAAGTCTATACCGTATTTATCGGCGTATAACACGCACAGGCGTATAACACGCACATTCAGTTTAAGAGGGAAGTTTCAGGAAAAAAACTTAAATTTTAAATAAGGAACTTTGAAGCAAAATAAGGGTCAGTGCCCATCTGCAGCCTCACCATTGCCAATTTGCCATCAATGCAGCCTGATCAATGCCTATCTGCAGCCTCACAAGTTCCATCAATGCAGCCTCATCAGTCCACATTAATGCAGCCTCACCATTGCCATCAATGCAGCCTGATTGATGCCCATCTGCAGCCTAGAGGGGACAGGGAGGGGGGAGGGATGAGTGCCAACAGATTACATACAGTGAGAATCTCCTATAATAGACAGAACAGTGGTCCAATGAGACGGGACTTCCTATTACAGAGGCCACCAAGTGAATAGGAGATTCTTACTGTATGTAATCTGACGGCGCTTGTCCTGCCCCCTCCCTGTCCCCTCAGAGGCAGCTAAAATTTAAGTATTGGCGTATAACAAGCACATGCTATTTGCACCCGATTTTCATGGTGAAAAAGTGAGTGTTATACGCCAATAAATACAGTAATTACCTTTAATCTGATAAGAACAATTGGAGGATTTTTGTGCAGCCCAGCTGGACCCTTCTCCACGTTTTTCCGCCAGTTCGAGTTCCTCGAGTTCCTGCGGAGGGGGGGATCGGCTCTTTTATTGCGATTAATATTTGCTCTGCACAGGGTCATGAATTGCTTTACATGATTAAACCGTAATCCCGGCAAAAGTCGGCAAACACGCAGTGGCTGGCCCTGAGCCACCGCCGGCAAAACCCAACTCCTCCGACTCCCCGAGGCTCACAACCCAACTTTCTGATATATATATATTTATATTTATATCGCACGGAAAATTGTTTACTTTTTATGAATATAGATAAATCTCTTCAAAATATGTATTTAAGCCGCTTAAGCCGACGCTCGTAAATTTTTAATGCGCGGCGTATTTTTTACAAGGACTGTAAAGATGTTTCGGTTTTAAGGCGTCTTCTTATAAAGGGCAATAAAGTGTGTATGCATGACAAGGCGTAAATAAGAGCCGCCGTCAGGAGATTGTGGAAGTTAATAAAGAAGTCTGTCAAGAGATCTCATTGTTTACATATTCATAAAATATATTACATGTCAACCTGTCTGTCTATCTATCTATCTATATATATCTCTATCTATCTATCTATAGTGCCTTGCAAAAGTATTTACCCCCCTTGGCATTTTTCGTGTTTTGTTGCCTCACATCCTGGAATTAACATGGGTTGTTTGAGGATTTGCATCATTTAATTTACAGAACACGCCCACAACTTTGAAGGTTTTTTTTTTTTTTTTTATTGTGAAGCAAACAACAAATAGGAAAAAATAACAGAAAAAGTCAATGTGCATAACTATTCACCCCCCTAAAGTCAATACTTTGTAGAGCCGCCTTTTGCAGTTATCACAGCCTTAAGTCTCTTTGGATAAGTCTCTATGAGTCTTGCCCCATCTCACCACTGGGATTTTTGCCCATTCCTTCTCCTTGCAAAACTGCTCCGACTCCTTCAAGTTGGATGGTTTGCGCTTGTCAACAGCAATCTTTAAGTCTGACCACAGATTTTCTATTGGATTGAGGTCTGGGCTTTGACTAGGCCATTCTAACACATTTCCATGTTTCCCCTTAAACCACTCAAGTGTTGCTTTAGCAATGTGTTTGGGGTCATTGTCCTGCTGGAAGGTGAACCTCTGTCTTAGCCTCAAATCACACACAGAGTGCTACAGGTTTTGCTGAATGAATGAATAAATGATTTGTATAGCGCTGCAAATGCGAACTGAATCGCCTGAAGGCGCTTGTCTGCTCTTGTTGTCCTGCGATATTAGAAGAGGTGGTCTTGAGTTTTTTCCTGAAGGCCTGATGGTTTTCTTCCAAGCGGATGTTGTTCGGTAGAGCGTTCCATAGCCGAGGTCCCTGTACTGCGAATCTTCGTTCTCCTTTTGATTTGTATCGAGCTTTGGGGATGAGAAGGCGGTTCTGGTTTGTCGATCGAAGAATATCCCTGTATTTAGCACCATCCATCTTTCCCTCAACTCACCAGTTTCCCAGTCCCGACTGCTGAAAAAACATCCCCACAGCATGATGCTGCCACCACCATGTTTCACAGTGGGGGTGGTGTTCTTTGGGTGATGTGATGTGTTGGGTTTGCGCCAGACATAGTGTTTTCTTTGATGTCCAAAAAGTTCAATTTTAGTCTCATCAGAGCAGACCACCTTCCTCCATACATCAGAGCAGAGCACCTTCCTCCGTCCATCAGAGCAGAGCACCTTCCTCCGTACATCAGAGCAGAGCACCTTCCTCCATCCATCAGAGCAGACCACCTTCCTCCATCCATCAGACCAGAGCACCTTCCTCCATCCATCAGAGCAGAGCACCTTCCTCCATATATCAGAGCAGAGCACCTTCCTCCATACATCAGAGCAGAGCACCTTCCTCCATCCATCAGAGCAGAGCACCTTCCTCCATACATCAGAGCAGAGCACCTTCCTCTATACATCAGAGCAGAGCACCTTCCTCCATCCATCAGAGCAGAGCACCTTCCTCCATACATCAGAGCAGAGAACCTTCCTCCATCCATCAGAGCAGAGCACCTTCCTCCATCCATCAGAGCAGAGCACCTTCCACCATCCATCAGAGCAGAGCACCTTCCTCCATCCATCAGAGCAGAGCACCTTCCTCCATACATCAGAGCAGAGCACCTTCCTCCGTACATCAGAGCAGAGCACCTTCCTCCATCCATCAGAGCAGAGCACCTTCCTCCATACATCAGAGCAGAGCACCTTCCTCCATACATCAGAGCAGAGCACCTTCCTCCATCCATCAGAGCAGAGCACCTTCCTCCATACATCAGAGCAGAGCACCTTCCTCTATACATCAGAGCAGAGCACCTTCCTCCATCCATCAGAGCAGAGCACCTTCCTCCATACATCAGAGCAGAGCACCTTCCTCCATCCATCAGAGCAGAGCACCTTCCTCCATACATCAGAGCAGAGCACCTTCCTCCATCCATCAGAGCAGAGCACCTTCCTCCATCCATCAGAGCAGAGCACCTTCCTCCATCCATCAGAGCAGAGCACCTTCCTCCATACATCAGAGCAGAGCACCTTCCTCCGTACATCAGAGCAGAGCACCTTCCTCCATACATCAGAGCAGAGCACCTTCCTCCATCAGAGCAGAGCACCTTCCTCCATCCATCAGAGCAGAGCACCTTCCTCCATACATCAGAGCAGAGCACCTTCCTCCATCCATCAGAGCAGAGCACCTTCCTCCGTACATCAGAGCAGAGCACCTTCCTCCGTACATCAGAGCAGAGCACCTTCCTCCATCCATCAGAGCAGAGCACCTTCCTCCATACATCAGAGCAGAGCACCTTCCTCCGTACATCAGAGCAGAGCACCTTCCTCCGTACATCAGAGCAGAGCACCTTCCTCCATCCATCAGAGCAGAGCACCTTCCTCTATCCATCAGAGCAGAGCACCTTCCTCCATCCATCAGAGCAGAGCACCTTCCTCCATCCATCAGAGCACCTTCCTCCATCCATCAGAGCAGAGCACCTTCCTCCCTCCATCAGAGCAGAGCACCTTCCTCCATACATCAGAGCAGAGCACCTTCCCCATCCATCAGAGCAGAGCACCTTCCTCCATACATTTTGGGAGTCTCTCACATGCCTTTTCCCAAACTCAAAACGCGCCATTTAGTTTTTTGCTGAAAGTAATGTCTTTCTTCTGGCCACTCTGCCATAAAGCCCAACTCTATGGAGCGTACGGCTTATTGTGGTCCTATGTACAGATACACCAGTCTCTGCTGTGGAACTCTGCAGCTCCTCCAGGGTCACCTTAGGTCTCTGTGCCGCCTCTCTGATTAATGCCCTCCTTGCCCGTTCTGTGAGTTTTGGTGTTACGCCCATCTCTTGGCAGGTTTGCTGTTGTGCCATGTTCTTTCTATTTGGTTATGATAGATTTGATGGCGCTCCTAGGGATCATCAAAGATTTGGGGATTTTTTTTTTGTTTACAAATGTTTTTTATTTTTTTATCACCTAACCCTGACTTGTACTTCTCAACAACATTGTCCCTTACTTGTTTGTCTATTCTCTCTCCTTCTCTTCTACCCCCTCCCCCTCTATCATCCTTTTTCATCTCTTACCCCTTCTCCTTTTCCAGTGGCGGAACTACCGCCATAGCGACACACGCGGTCGCTATGGGGCCCACAGCCAATCAAGGGCCCGGTGAGCGGCGTTGCTAGGTGGGTACAGGCCGCGCCGGGTGACACCCGCTAGTGGGGGTGACACCCGTGGGTAGCGGCTGCCGCACCACTAACGCCGCTCACTGCATAGAAGATGCTGGACTGGAGCGCAGGAGGGACACAGCGGCGCGGACCGAAGCCGGCTCCCCTCCTCTCTGTTTACATCCAGAGAGGAGGAGGAGCCTGCGCTCGAGCCTCGAGGGACACACGCCACTGTTCTGAGGTAAGTAAAGGGGGGGCGTCTTTTCTGCTGTGGGGTCTGCAATACTCAGTGGGGGGCGGTCTGTAATGCGGGGGTGTCTGCACTGAGGGGGGTCTGTAATGGGTGGGGGTGTCTGTACTAAGGGGTGTCTGCATTGCTGGGGGGTGTCTACTGATGGGGGGTCTGCACTGAGGGGGGGTCTGTACTAAGGGGGTGTCTGCATTGCTGGGGGGTGTCTACTGATGGGGGTCTGCACTGAGGTGTGGGGGTGTCTGTACTAAGGGGAACTGCACTTGGGTGGGGGGTCTGTACTAAGGGGGTGTCTGCATTGCTGGGGGGTGTCTACTGATGGGGGTCTGCACTGAGGTGGGGGTGTCTGTAATGGGGGTGTCTGTACTAAGGGGGTCTGCACTGAGGTGGGGGGTCTGTAATGGGGGTTGTCTGTACTGAGGGGGGCCTGCACTGAGATGGGGGGGTGTCTGTACTGATGGGGGGTCTGCACTTGGATGGGGGCATCTGTATTGATGGGGGGGGTCTGTAATGGGGGTGGGTGTCTGTACTAAGGGGGTCTGCACTGAGGTGGGGGGCGTCTGTACTAATGGGGGGGTCTGCACTTGGATGGGGGGTGTCTGTACTGATGGGGGACTGCACTGAGGTCGGGGGGGGTGTCTGTACTGATGGGGGTCCGCACTGAGGTCAGGGGGTGTCTGTACTGATGGGGGTCTGCACTGAGGTCAGGGGGTGTCTGTACTGATGGGGGTCTGCACTGAGGTCAGGGGGTGTCTGTTCTGATGGGGGTCTGCACTGAGGTTGGGGGTGTCTGTACTTATGGGGGTCTGCACTGAGGTCAGGGGGTGTCTGTACTGATGGGGGTCTGCACTGAGGTCAGGGGGTGTCTGTACTGATGGGGGTCTGCACTGAGGTGGGGGGTGTCTGTACTGATGGGGGGGGGGGGTCTGCACTTGGGTGGGGGGTCTGTACTGAGGTGGGGGGTGTCTGTACTGATGGGGAGGTCTGCACTTGGGTGGGGGGTCTGTACTGAGGGGGGTGTCTGCACTAGGGGGGTGTCGGTACTACTGGGGGGGTTCTGTACTACTGAGGGGGGTCTGCACTGAGGGGGGGTCTGTAATGTTGGGGAGGTCTGCACTGGGAGGGTGTCTGTACTGAGGGGGGTGGTCTGCACTGGGGGGTGTCTGTACTGCTAGGGGGGGTCCTGCACTGAGGGGGGGGTGTCTGCACTGAGGTGGTGTCTGTACTTAGGGGGTGTCTGTACTGCTGGGGGGTCTTTACTGATGGGGGTATGCATGTGTGTCCTTCAGGGGCTGCATACAGTATACTGCATACTTTGTTGTTCGAAATTAAGCTGTTGCCTGGGTACTGTGCCACATGAGTGTGGTAATCTGTTGTTCGATGGCATTAGTTCATTTTTTTTTGGTGGTGGTGGGGTGGGGGGGGGCCATACAACATTTTGCTATGGGGCCCTGTGATTTCTAGTTACGCCCCTGTCCTTTTCCCCTCTTTTCTCACCTTCTTATTCACTTTCTCCCTGTTATCTCTCCTTGTCTTCTACCCTCTCTCCCCCTTTCTCTCCACACCTCTCATTTTGCCACTTTCTTGCCTCCTTTTCCACCTTCCCTCCCCTTCCTCCTTTTCTCTCCCCCATATCCTTCTTTCCTTCCCATTTTCTCTCTTACTTTCCCTCTTCTCTCATCTTTTATTTAACCCTCTCCCCCTCACACCTTCTCTTCTCACTGCCCTTTCCTCCCTCACCATTTCTTCCTCCCCACCTCTCTCCTTTCCTTCTCCCCTCTACTCCTGTCTCCTCCCTTCTACCCTCTCTCTTCTCCCCCCTCTTCATTCCTCTCTTCCCTCGTCATCTCTCCTTCCCTTCTACCCTCTCCCTTCTTTCAATTTCCTCTCTCTCCTTTCCTTCTCACCTCTACTACTGTCTCCTCCCTTCTACCCCCTCTCTCTTCTTCTCCCCCTTCTTCACTCTCCTCTCCCCTTCTCTCATCATCTCTCCTTCTATTCTACCCTCTCCCTTCTTTCCTTTTCTCCTTCTCTTTCCTCTCTTACCCTTTTTTCTCCCCATTTTCTATCCTTATTTTTCACCATCTTCCCCTTCTCTTCCCTTGTCTGTTATCCTCTCTTCTTCTCTCCTCTTCTATCCTCCCCTCTCTTTCTCTCTCACTCGCTTCTTTATCTACCCCTCTCTCCATTTTGCCCACCCTCTCCCCTCACTCTTCTTCCTTTTTATTTTCCCGCTCTCCTTTTAACTTCTTTTCTATCCTTTTTCAACTTTCTCCCCCTCTCTCCTTCTCCCCCTTATCTCCTCATCTACTTTATCCTCTTCTCTCAGTCTCTTCTCTTTTCCTCTCTTGCCTGTTTCCTTCTCTACCCATCTCTCTTTTTTGCTTACTCTCTCTACTCTCTTCTCTCCCCCTCTGCCCCTTTATTTTGCAGTGTTCCTTTTTTTAATTTTCTCTCCTTCTTTTCCACCTTCCCCCCTCTCCTTCTCCCCCTTCTCTTCTCCCCTCTTCTCCTTTTACCTCTCCTACCCTTTCTTCTCCCCCTCATCTTTTCACTCATTTTCTCTTTTTTTTTTTTCACCATCTCCTCCTTTTCTCTCTCTCTTTGTATACTACCCTCTCTCCTTCTCTCCTCCTCTATCTCCCCCTCTCCTTTCTCTTGTTTTTTATCTACTCCCTCTCCTCCTTGCCCAACCCCCCTCTCTTCTTTTCCCCCCTGCCCCTTTCTTTTTCTGCTCTCTTTTCATCCCTTTTCTCTCCTTCTTTTCCACCTTTTCTTTCTCTCTTCATCTCCCTCTTCTTTCTCCTTCACCTTTACCCTCTCCCCCTCTGTCCTTCTCTTTCCTCTTTCACATTCCTCTTTTTTCTTTTACCCTTTTCTCTCTTTCTTTTCCACCTTCTCTCCTTTTACCCCCCCCCCCCCATCTTTTTCTCTTGCTTCCCCTTTCTTTTTTTGCCCTTTTTCTCTTCTTATTTCAATCTTCTAACCCTCTTCTTCCCTCCGCCTTTCTTACCAATTTTTCCACCCTTCTTTCTCCATTTCTTCCCCCCCTCCCATCTCCTCTCATCTACCCTCTCCTCCTATTTTTTTTATTCTCCTTTTTCCTATCTCACCCTTTCTTCTCCCCCTCTCCGTTCACCAATTTCCCCTCCTTCTTTTTCTCTCTCTTCTCTGTATTTACTATCATCTCTTATTTTTTTATTCCACCCACTTCTTTACATACCTCTCTATCCTTTTTGCCAACCCTATCCCATCTCTTCTATCCACGTCTGCTCCTTTATTCTCCCCCTCTTCTTTCACCCATTTTCTCTCTTTCTTTTCCACCTTCTTCCCTTCTCTCCTCCTCTTCTACCCTCTCCCATTCTGTCCATCTCTCCTCCTCTTTCCTCTCTCACCCTTTGCTCCTTTCGTTCACCCCTTTTCTCCTCCTTTTCTACCTTCTCTCCTTCTATCTCTTTTTCTCCCTCACCTTCTTCTCTTCTTTCCCCTTTCGTCTCTCACCCCTTCTGTTTTCTTTTTTCAACCGTCTTCCCCTCTCACCTTCTCTTCTTTCCTCTGCCTCTACCTCTCTCACCATTTCTTTGCCCCTTCTCTTTCCTCTCCCCTTTATTCTCCCCCCTCTCCTCTCCCCCCTCTCACCCTTATCCCCCCCATCTTCTCCCTTCCTAAACTCTCTCTCCCCATCTTTTCCTCCCCTCTCTCTTTCCCTCTCCCATCTCTCCCCCTTCCCACCTCTCCCTCTCCACCCCTTATTCCCCTCCCCCTGTCTCCTCTCCCCTTTATTCTCCCCCCTCTCCTCTCCCCCCTCTCACCCTTATCCCCCCCATCTTCTCCCTTCCTAAACTCTCTCTCCCCATCTTTTCCTTCCCTCCCTCTTCCCCCCCCCCTCTCTCCCCCTTCCCCCATCTCCCTCTCCACCCCTGATTCCCCCTCCCCTGTCTCCTCTCCCCCTTATGCCCCCTTCCCCCTTCTCCCCCTTCCCCTTATTCCCCCTTCTCCCCCATCTTCTCCCCTCCTAAACTCTCTCCCCATCTTTTCCTTCCTTCCCTCCTCCTCCCTCTCCCTTTCTCCCCCCCTCTCCCCTCCTCCTCTCCCTCTCCCCCTTATTCTCCCTCCCCCGTCTCCTCTCCCCCCTTATTCTCCCTCCCCTCTCTCCTCACCCTCTTATTCTCCCTCCCCCATCTCCTCTCCCCCTTATTCTCCCTTCCCCTCTCTCCTCTCCCCCTTAATCTCCCTCCCTCTGTCTCCTCTCCCCCTTATTCTCTCTCCCCCTTTCTCTCTCCCTCTGCCCCCCATCTCCTCTCCCTTCTTTTTCTCTCTCTTCTCTGTATTTACTATCATCTCTTATTTTTTTATTCCACCCACTTCTTTACATACCTCTCTATCCTTTTTGCCAACCCTATCCCATCTCTTCTATCCACGTCTGCTCCTTTATTCTCCCCCTCTTCTTTCACCCATTTTCTCTCTTTCTTTTCCACCTTCTTCCCTTCTCTCCTCCTCTTCTACCCTCTCCCATTCTGTCCATCTCTCCTCCTCTTTCCTCTCTCACCCTTTGCTCCTTTCGTTCACCCCTTTTTCTCCTCCTTTTCTACCTTCTCTCCTTCTATCTCCTTTTCTCCCTCACCTTCTTCTCTTCTTTCCCCTTTCGTCTCTCACCCCTTCTGTTTTCTTTTTTCAACCGTCTTCCCCTCTCACCTTCTCTTCTTTCCTCTGCCTCTACCTCTCTCACCATTTCTTTGCCCCTTCTCTTTCCTTCTCTCCCCTCCTCTCCCCCTGTCTCAGTGTCAGAATTACCAGGGCCCAGGTGTTCCGCCACTCTCAGGGGGCCCCCGCGGGGTTGCTGGTCACAGGGCTCTGAGCTGAGATCATCTCTCTCATACAGCCCAGAGCCTGCATGGACAGTTCTCCCTCCCTCCTCCCTCGCATGGATGGGAGAGGAGAGAGCTGATCTGCTCCTTTTCCTCCTGCCCCTCTCCTCCTATGCACATTGTGGGAAGTGTGAAGCTAAGCAGCTGGATTTGATTCAAGCCCAGGGCTCAGAAGGAAGGGGGGGCTTTTATGGTTTCTTGCACCTGCACCCTGTTCTAGTTACGTCTCTGCCCTGTCTCCTTCCTTCTCACCATGTTCTCCTTTTCTTCTCTCCCTTTCTCTTCTACCCTCTCTCCTTCTCCCTCCTCTCTCCGTCTTCTCCCTCCTCCCCGCTTTCATCCCCCCTTTCCTTTACTCCCTCTCTTCTATCTCCCCCTTCTCCCCCATCTTCTCTCTCCCTTCATCTTTTCCCTCCCTCTCTCCATCTCCATATCTATCCGCCCCCATTCTCCCCCATCTTCTCCCTTCCCCCAACTCTCCCCCCCCATCTTTTCCCTCCCTCCTTCCCTTCCCCCTATCTCCCCCTCTCCCCCCCCCCTATTCTCCCTCCCCCGTCTCCTCTCCCCTTTTTGCTCCCTTCCCACCTCTCCCCCTGCCCCTTATTCCCCCCTTTCTTCCCCATCTTCTCCCTTCCTAAACTCTCTCTCCCCATCTTTTCCTTCCCTCTCTCTTTCCCTCTCCCATCTCTCCCCCTTCCCACCTCTCCCTCTCCACCCCTTATTCCCCCTCCCCCTGTCTCCTCTCCCCTTTATTCTCCCCCCTCTCCTCTCCCCCCTCTCACCCTTATCCCCCCCATCTTCTCCCTTCCTAAACTCTCTCTCCCCATCTTTTCCTTCCCTCCCTCTTTCCCTCCCCCTCTCTCCCCCTTTCCCCATCTCCCTTTCCACCCCTGATTCCCCCTCCCCTGTCTCCTCTCCCCCTTATGCCCCTTCCCCTTCTCCCCCTTCCCCTTATTCCCCCTTCTCCCCCATCTTCTCCCCTCCTAAACTCTCTCCCCATCTTTTCCTTCCTTCCCTCCTTCCCTCTCCCCTTCTCTCCCCCCTCTCTCCCCTCCCTCCTCTCCCTCTCCCCCTTATTCTCCCTCCCCCGTCTCCTCTCCCCCCTTATTCTCCCTCCCCTCTCTCCTCACCCTCTTATTCTCCCTCCCCCATCTCCTCTCCCCCTTATTCTCCCTTCCCCTCTCTCCTCTCCCCCTTAATCTCCCTCCCTCTGTCTCCTCTCCCCCTTATTCTCTCTCCCCCTTTCTCTCTCCTCTCCCCCTTATGCCCCCCATCTCCTCTCCCCCTTATGCTCCCCCCTGTCTCCTCTCCCCCTTATTCTCCCTCCCCGTCTCCTCTCCCCCTTAATTCTCCCTCCCCGTCTCCTCTCCCCCTTATTCTCGCCCACCTATCTCTCCTCTCCCCCTTTTCCCCCCCGTCTCCTTTCCCCCTAATTCTCCCTCCACCGTCTCCTCTCCCCGTTATTCTCCCCTCCGTCTCCTCTCCCCCTTTGCCCCCCGTCTCCTCTCCCCCTTATTCACCCTCCCCGTCTCCTCTCCCTCTTATTCTCCCTCCCCTCTCTCTCTCCCCCTCTCCTCTCCCCCTTATGCTCCCCCTGTCTCCTCTCCCCCTTATTCTCCCCCCTTTCTCCTCTCCCCCTTATTCTCCCTCCCATCTCCTCTCCCCCTTATGCTCGCCCACCTTTCTCTCCTTCCCCTTTCTCTCCTCTCCCCCTTATTCTCCCTCCCCGTCTCCTCTCCCCCTTATTCTCTCTCTCTCTCCCCCGACTCCCCCTCTCCCCTCCCCCTATTCTCCCCCCTCTCTCCTCTCCCCCTTATTCTCCCCCCTCTCTCTCCTCTCCCCCCCTCTTCTTCTCCCCTCCCCTCTCTCTCTCCCCCCTCTCCCCCCTCTATCCCTCACCCCCTCTCCTCCCCTCTCTCTCTCTCTCTTCTCTCCCTTATTTCCTCTCCCCCTCTCTCCCCTCTCCCCCTCCCCTCCATCTCCCCCCTCTCTCTTTCCTCCCCCCTCCTCCTCCTCCCCCTTATCACTCTCCCCCTACTCCTCTCCTCTTCTTTCTCTCACCCCCTCACCCTCCTCCCCCTACGCTCTCCCCCCTCTCTCTCACCCTCCCCTCCCCCTCTCCTTCTCCCTCCCTCACGCCCTTTTTCTCTCCTCATTCTCCTCCTCTCTCTCCTCTCCCCCCCCCCCTTATTCTCTCTCTTCTCTCCAATCTTCTCTCTCTCCCTCTCCCCTTCTCCCTCTTCTCCTCCTCTCCCTCCTCTCTCTCCCCCCTCTTTCTCCCCCTCTCCTCTCCCCCCTCTCCTTCTCCCCAATTCTCCCCTATACTCACCCTCTCTCTTCTCCCCCCTCTCCTTCTCTTCTCCTCTCCCCTCTACCTCTCACCTCCTCTCTATCCCCTCTCTAATCTCCTTCTATCTCTTCTCCTCTTTCACCTCCTCCCTCCTCTACCCCTCCCTCACCCCCTCTCCCCCTTTCATCTCCCCTCCCCCCCCCACCTCCTTCTCCCTTCTCCCACTTCATCACCCCCTCCTCCCCTCCCCTTCTCTCCTCTCCCCTCCCCTCTCTCCTAATTCTCCTCCGTCTCCCTTCTCCTCCCTCCTCCTCCTCCTCCTTCTCCTCTTCTCTCTCACTCCCCTCATCATTCTCTCTTCTCTTCTCCCTCACCCTTCTCACTTTCTCCCCTCTCCTCTCCTCCCTCTCCTCCTCCCTCTCCTTCTCTCCCCTCTCTCCTCTCCTCCCCTCCCCCCTCCTCTCTCTCCCTCCTCTCCTCTCCTTCTCCCTCCCCCTCCTCCTCTCCCCTCTCCTCTCTCCCTCTCCCCTCCTTCTCTCCTCCCCTCTCTCCCTCCTCTCCTCCCCCCCCCCTCCTTCTCTCTCCTTCCTCCCTTCCCACCGTTCTCCTTTCTCCCCTCCATCTCCCTCTCATCACCTTCTCCCCTCTCTCACTCTCTCTCTCTCCTCCCCCTCCCTCTTTCCCCCTTCCTCTCCCTTCCCTCTCCTTCCACTCCCCTCTCTCCTCTCTCCTCTTCACTCTCTTCTCTCCTCTCCTCCACTCCCCCCTCCCTCCCACCCTCCCCCCCTCTCCTTCTCTCTTCCTCCTTCCTTCTCTCTCCTCTCCTCTCCTCTCTCACTCTCCCTCATCTCTTCTCTCTCTCTCATTCTCTCTCTCCTCTCCTCTCCTCTCTCTTCTCCTGTGTATCTGTCATCTTGTCCTGCAGAATTTCCTATAAACACATAAATATTTAGATTTACACCTCTCAATCATTTCCTTTTATATTTTATGTTTTCTGCATAATCCTCGGTAGAGTACACCCACTCCGCGCTTTATAAAATACAACGTACAAGTTTTCAGGCGAAGCATCAATCGCCGCGATTTTTAGGCTCTTTTTTTTTTTTTTTTTTCTTCCACCGGTATAAAAACAATAACATTTTATTAGGAATTACGGCCGTTTTTCCGGAGTGGTGGGGATGTGGAAACACAAACGGAACTCGCAGTGTTTGCCGTAAATTGATAAAGCTCCTTTCCGAGGCGCAATAAAAACGATTCATTCTGTCACTTTTCATTTTTCTTTCATTTGCCGCGATCGGAGATTACTTTGCCGCTTTGAATGTAGATGTCTCGGACTCTTCCCTGATCAAGGCTGAAGGTCCCTCTGACGTGGAATAACAGTTCAGTATTGGATGGGAACGTGGAAGAAGAACAGACGGCTTCTTTATCTTCTATAGAGGGATAAAGATATTAAAGAAGAACTCATTGTTATAGCAGAGAACTCAACCCCAGAAAGCAACAAAAACAACAACAACAACAACAACAACAACAACAACAACAACAACAACAACAATCGCTTGTTTTGTGATTTTTAAAAGAATAAGGAAAACCTTTTAGATTCTTTTTTCCATTTGAGTTCCATTGGAGGAGATTCCACTTGACTTCCTGTGCTGTAGAATGAACAGGAAGTGAGAAGAAATATTTCCGGAGTGAAGGAACCGGAGTCACCATTGGACAGGTTTTCTTGTTCAGGCAGTAAAAGTAATAAAAGTCATTTAAAAGCAAGTACAGGATCCACATGTTCACCGAGAGATCTACAACACTATCCAAGAAATGTTCCCGTAAAGAGACACCAAACACAGGTTTACAAAAATATTCTATTCAAGGATTGTTACCCCAAAACCCTATTTTTTTGTAACCAAAGCGTGTCATGGGAGCACCATGTAACCAGAGAGAGTGCCATGAGAGCTCCATGTTACCAGAGAGAGTGCCATGAGAGCTCCATGTAACCAGAGAGAGTGCCATGAGAGGTCCATGTAACCAGAGAGAGTGCCATGAGAGCTCCATGTTACCAGAGAGAGTGCCATGAGAGCTCCATGTAACCAGAGAGAGTGCCATGAGAGCTCCGTGTAACCAGAGAGAGTAATGAGAATTCTGTGTAACCAGAGAGAGTGCCATGAGAGCTCCGTGTAACCAGAGAGAGTAATGAGAATTCTGTGTAACCAGAGAGAGTGCCATGAGAACTCCATGTAACCAGAGAGAGTGCGATGAGAGCTCCATGTAACCAGAGAGAGTGCGATGAGAGCTCCATGTAACCAGAGAGAGTGTGATGAGAGCTCCATGTAACCAGTGAGAGTGCGATGAGTGCTCCGTGTAACCAGAGAGAGTGCGATGAGAGCTCCGTGTAACCAGAGAGAGTTCCACGAGAGCTCCGTGTAACCAGAGAGAGTGCCATGAGAGCTCCATGTAACCAGAGAGAGTGCGATGAGAGCTCCAGGTAACCAGAGAGAGTGCCATGAGAGCTCCATGTAACCAGAGAGAGTGCCAGAGAGAGTGAGAGCCAGAGAGAGAGCCATGAGAGCTCCATGTAACCAGAGAGAGTGTCATGAGAGCTCCATGTAATCAGAGAGAGTGCCATGAGAGCTCCATGTAACCAGAGAGAGTGCCATGAGAGCTCCATGTAACCAGAGAGAGTGCCATGAGAGCTCTGTGTAACCAGAGAGTGCCATGAGAGCTCCATGAGAGCTCCGTGTAACCAGAGAGAGTGCGATGAGAGCTCCATGTAACCAGAGAGAGTTCCATGAGAGCTCCGTGTAACCAGAGAGAGTGCGATGAGTGCTCCGTGTAACCAGAGAGAGTGCCATGAGAGCTCTGTGTAACCAGAGAGAGTTCCACGAGAGCTCCGTGTAACCAGAGAGAGTGCCACGAGAGCTCCGTGTAACCAGAGAGAGTTCCACGAGAGCTCCGTGTAACCAGAGAGAGTTCCATGAGAGCTCCATGTAACCAGAGAGAGTGCGATGAGAGCTCCATGTAACCAGAGAGAGTGCGATGAGAGCTCCATGTAACCAGAGAGAGTGTGATGAGAGCTCCATGTAACCAGAGAGAGTGCGATGAGTGCTCCGTGTAACCAGAGAGAGTGCCATGAGAGCTCCATGTAACCAGAGAGAGAGCCATGCAGTGCCATGAGTGCTCCATGTAACCAGAGAGAGTGCTATGAGTGCTCCATGTAACCAGAGAGAGTGCCATGAGTGCTCCATGTAACCAGAGAGAGTGCGATGAGAGCTCCATGTAACCAGAGAGAGTGCGATGAGAGCTCCATGTAACCAGAGAGAGTGCCATGAGAGCTCCATGTAACCAGAGAGAGTGCTCCATGTAACCAGAGAGAGTGCGATGAGAGCTCCATGTAACCAGAGAGAGTGTGATGAGAGCTCCGTGTAACCAGAGAGAGTGCGATGAGAGCTCCGTGTAACCAGAGAGAGTGCGATGAGAGCTCCATGTAACCAGAGAGAGTGCCATGAGAGCTCCATGTAACCAGAGAGAGTGCCATGAGAGCTCCATGTAACCAGAGAGAGTGCCATGAGAGCTCCATGTAACCAGAGAGAGTGCGATGAGAGCTCCATGTAACCAGAGAGAGTGCGATGAGTGCTCCATGTAACCAGAGAGAGTGCCATGAGTGCTCCGTGTAACCAGAGAGAGTGCCATGAGAGCTCTGTGTAACCAGAGAGAGTTCCACGAGAGCTCTGTGTAACCAGAGAGAGTTCCACGAGAGCTCCGTGTAACCAGAGAGAGTTCCACGAGAGCTCCGTGTAACCAGAGAGAGTGCCATGAGAGCTCCATGTAACCAGAGAGAGTGCGATGAGTGCTCCATGTAACCAGAGAGAGTGCGATGAGAGCTCCATGTAACCAGAGAGAGTGTGATGAAAGCTCCATGTAACCAGAGAGAGTGCGATGAGAGCTCCGTGTAACCAGAGAGAGTGCCATGAGAGCTCCGTGTAACCAGAGAGAGTGCCATGAGAGCTCCGTGTAACCAGAGAGAGTGCCATGTGAGCTCCGTGTAACCAGAGAGAGTGCCATGAGAGCTCCATGTAACCAGAGAGAGTGCCATGAGAGCTCCATGTAACCAGAGAGAGTGCCATGAGAGCTCCATGTAACCAGAGAGAGTGCGATGAGAGCTCCATGATGTGTAACCAGAGAGAGTGCGATGAGAGCTCCATGTAACCAGAGAGAGTGTCATGAGAGCTCCATGTAACCAGAGAGAGTGCCATGAGAGCTCCGAGTAACCAGAGAGAGTGCCATGAGTGCTCCATGTAACCAGAGAGAGAGGTGCCATGAGAGCTCCATGTAACCAGAGAGAGTGAGTGCCATGAGAGCTCCGTGTAACCAGAGAGAGTGCCATGAGTGCTCCATGTAACCAGAGAGAGTGCCATGAGAGCTCCATGTAACCAGAGAGAGTGCCATGAGAGCTCCATGTAACCAGAGAGAGTGCCATGAGAGCTCCTTGTAACCAGAGAGAGTGCCATGAGAGCTCTGTGTAACCAGAGAGAGTTCCACGAGAGCTCCGTGTAACCAGAGAGAGTTCCACGAGAGCTCCTTGTAACCAGAGAGAGTGCGATGAGAGCTCCATGTAACCAGAGAGAGTGCGATGAGAGCTCCATGTAACCAGAGAGAGTGCCACGATGTAACCAGAGAGAGTGCCATGAGAGCTCCATGTAACCAGAGAGAGTGCCATGAGAGCTCCATGTAACCAGAGAGAGTGCCATGAGAGCTCCATGTTACCAGAGAGAGTGCGATGAGAGCTCCATGTAACCATATAGAGTCATGAGAATTCTGTGTAACCAGAGAGACTGCCATGAGAGCTCCATGTAACCAGAGAGAGTGCCATGAGAGCTCCATGTAACCAGAGAGAGTGCAATGAGAGCTCCATGTAACCAGAGAGAGTGCCATGAGAGCTCCATGTAACCAGAGAGAGTGCCATGAGTGCTCCGTGTAACCAGAGAGAGTGCCATGAGAGCTCTGTGTAACCAGAGAGAGTTCCACGAGAGCTCCGTGTAACCAGAGAGAGTTCCATGAGAGCTCCGTGTAACCAGAGAGAGTGCGATGAGTGCTCCATGTAACCAGAGAGAGTGCCATGAGAGCTCCATGTAACCAAAGAGAGTGCCATGAGAGCTCCATGTAACCAGAGAGAGTGCGATGAGAGCTCCATGTAACCAGAGAGAGTGCGATGAGAGCTCCATGTAACCAGAGAGAGTGCGATGAGAGCTCCGTGTAACCAGAGAGAGTGCCATGAGAGCTCTGTGTAACCAGAGAGAGTTCCATGAGTGCTCCATGTAACCAGAGAGAGTGCCATGAGAGCTCCGTGTAACCAGAGAGAGTGCCATGAGAGCTCCGTGTAACCAGAGAGAGTGCGATGAGAGCTCCATGTAACCAGAGAGAGTGCGATGAGAGCTCCATGTAACCAGAGAGAGTGCGATGAGAGCTCCATGTAACCAGAGAGAGTGCCATGAGAGCTCCATGTAACCAGAGAGAGTGCCATGAGAGCTCCATGTAACCAGAGAGAGTGCCATGAGAGCTCCATGTAACCAGAGAGAGTGCCATGAGAGCTCCATGTAACCAGAGAGAGTGAGAGCTCCATGTAACCAGAGAGAGTTCCAAGAGAGCTCCATGTGTAACCAGAGAGAGTTCCACGAGAGCTCCATGTAACCAGAGAGAGTGTCATGAGAGCTCCATGTAACCAGAGAGAGTGCGAGGAGAGCTCCGTGTAACCAGAGAGAGAGCGCCATGAGAGCTCCTGTGTAACCAGAGAGAGTGCAGTGAGATGAGAGCTCCTTGTAACCAGAGAGAGTGCCATGAGAGCTCCATGTAACCAGAGAGAGAGTGCCATGAGAGCTCCATGTAACCAGAGAGAGTGCCATGAGTGCTCCATGTAACCTGAGAGCTCCATGTAACCAGAGAGAGAGTGAGAGATGAGAGCTCCATGTAACCAGAGAGAGTGCGATGAGAGCTCCATGTAACCAGAGACAGTCATGAGAATTCTGTGTAACCAGAGAGAGTGGAGAGTGTAACCAGAGAGAGTGCGATGAGAGCTCCATGTAACCAGAGAGAGTGCGATGAGAGCTCCATGTAACCAGAGAGAGTGCGATGAGAGCTCCTTGTAACCAGAGAGAGTGCGATGAGAGCTCCATGTAACCAGAGAGAGTGCGATGAGAGCTCCATGTAACCAGAGAGAGTGCGATGAGTGCTCCATGTAACCAGAGAGGATGTAACCAGAGAGAGTTCCATGAGAGCTCCATGTAACCAGAGAGAGTGGCCATGAGAGCTCTGTGTAACCAGAGAGAGTGCGATGAGAGCTCCATGTAACCATGTAACCAGAGTATGAGTGCCACGAGAGCTCCATGTAACCAGAGAGAGTGCGATGAGAGCTCCATGTAACCAGAGAGAGTTCGATGAGAGCTCCATGTAACCAGAGAGAGTGCCATGAGAGCTCCATGTAACCAGAGAGGGTGTGCGATGAGAGCTCCATGTAACCAGAGAGAGTGCCATGAGAGCTCCATGTAACCAGAGAGAGTGCCATGAGAGCTGTGTAACCAGAGAGAGTGCCATGAGAGCTCCATGTAACCAGAGAGAGTGCGATGAGAGCTCCATGTAACCAGAGAGAGTGCCATGAGAGCTCCTTGTAACCAGAGAGAGTGCCATGAGAGCACCATGTTACCAGAGAGAGTGCGATGAGAGCTCCATGTAACCAGAGAGAGTGCAATGAGAGCTCCTTGTAACCAGAGACAGTCATGAGAATTCTGTGTAACCAGGGAGAGTGCCATGAGAGCTCCATGTTACCATAGAGAGTGCTATGAGAGCCCCATGTAATCAGAGAGAGTGCTATGAGAGCTCCATGTTACCAGAGAGAGTTCCATGAGAGCTCCATGTAACCAGAGAGAGTGCGATGAGTGCTCCATGTAACCAGAGAGAGTTCCATGAGAGCTCCATGTAACCAGAGAGAGTGCGATGAGAGCTCCATGTAACCATATAGAGTCATGAGAATTCTGTGTAACCAGAGAGAGTGCCATGAGAGCTCCATGTAACCAGAGAGAGTTCCATGAGAGCTCCAGGTAACCAGAGAGAGTGCCATGAGAGCTCCGTGTAACCAGAGAGAGTGCCATGAGAGCTCCATGTAACCAGAGAGAGTGCCATGAGAGCTCCATGTAACCAGAGAGAGTGCCATGAGAGCTCCGTGTAACCAGAGAGAGTGCCATAGAACTCTGTGTAACCAGAGAGCGCACAGTGCCTTGGAAATGTATTTGCCACATTTTCTCATGTTACAACCAAAAATGTATTTTATTGGGATTTTATGTGATGGACCAACACAAAGTGTCACTTAATTGTGAAGTGGAAGGAAAATGATAAATGATACAAATAAATATGTGAAAAGTGTGGGGGGGGGGGGGCATTTGTATTCAGCCCCCTTTACTCTGATACCCCTAACTAAAGGTTTGTTAAAGAACCTTAGGTAACAAACAGCATCATGAAGGCCAAGGAACACACCAGACAGGTCAGGGATAAAGTTGTGGAGAAGTATAAAGCAGGGTCAGGTTATAAAATAATCTCCCAAGCTTTGACCATCTCACGGAGCTCTGTTCAATCCATCATCGGAGAATGGAAAGAGTATGGCACAACCGCAAACCTACCAAGACATGGCCGTCCACCTAAACTGACCGGGCCGGGCAAGGAGAGCATTCATCAGAGAAGCAGCCAAGAGGCCCATGGGAACTCTGGAGGAGCTGCAGAGATCCACAGCTCAGGGGGGAGAGTCTGTCCACAGGACAACTATTAGTCGTGTTCTCCACAAATCTGCCCTTTATGGAAGAGTGACAAGAAGAAAGACATTGGAGGAAGAAAGTCATAAGAAGTCCTGTTTGTAGTTTGTGAGAAGCCATGTGGGGGAGGGGAGCAAACATGTGGAAGAAGGTGATCTGGTCACATGACACCAAAATTCAACTTTGTGGCGTAAAAACAAAAGCTATGTGTGGGGGAAACTAACACTGCCCATCACCCTGAACACACCATCCCCACTGTGAGACATGGTGGTGGCAGCATCATGTGGTGGGGATGGTTTTCTTCAGCAGGGACAGGGAAGCTGGTCAGAGTTGATGGGAAGATGGATGGAGACAAATACAGGACAATCTTAGAAGAAAACCTGTTAGAGTCTGCAGAAGACTTGAGACTGGGGGGGAGGGTCACCTTCCAGCAGGACAACGACCCGAAACATACAGCCAGAGCTACAATGGAATGGTTTAGATCAAAGCATATTCATGTGTTAGAATGGCCCAGTCACAGTCCAGACCTAAATCCCATTGAGAATCTGTGGCAAGACTTGAAAATTGCTGTTCACAGACACTCTCCATCCAATCTGACAGAGCTTGAGATATTTTGCAAAGAAGAAGAATGGGCAGAAATGTCCTCTCTAGATGGGCAAAGCTGGTAGAGACACCCCCAAAAAGACTTGAAGCTGTAATTGCAGCGAAAGGCGGTTCTACATAAATATTGACACTTTGGGCCCAATTTGGACATTTTCACTTAGGGGTGTCCTGACTTTTGTTGCCAGCGGTTTAGACATTAATGGCTGTGTGTTGAGTTATTTTGAGGGGACGGCAGATTTACACTGTTATACAAGCTGTACACTCACTACTTTACATTGTAGACAAGTGTCATTTCTTCAGTGTTGTCACATGAAAAGATTTACACAAATGTCACTGAGGGGTGTACTTACTTTTGTCAGATACTGTATGTTTATAGAGTGCCTTGCAAAAGTATTCACCCCCTTGGCTTTTTACCTATTTTGTAAAATTACAGCCTTTATGTGAATGTTTTTTTCTTAATCTGAATTATATGTGATGATCAGAACACAATAGTCTAAGTTGGTGAAGTAAAATTAGAAAATATATACATAAAACAATTTTTCAGAAATAAAAAACTGATAATTGTCATGTGCGTATGTATTCACCCCCATTGTTATGAAGCCCATAAAAAGCTCTGGTGCCACCAATTACCGTATTTATCGGCGTATAACACGCACCCCAAATTTAGGATGGAAGTTTAAGGAAAAAAAAAACTTACATTTAAGTGTCCATTGCAGCCTTCAGCCATGTCCCCATTGCAGCCTTTCCCCCATTGCAGCCTTCAGCCATGTCCCCATTGCAGCCTTCAGCCTTGTCCCCATTGCAGCCTTCAGCCTTGTCCCCATTGCAGCCTTGTCCCCATTGCAGCCTTTCCCCATTGCAGCCATGTCCCCATTGCAGCCTTTCCCCCATTGCAGCCTTGCCCCCATTGCAGCCATGTCCCCATTGCAGCCTTCAGCCTTGTCCCCATTGCAGCCTTGTCCCCATTGCAGCCTTTCCCCCATTGCAGCCATGTCCCCATTGCAGCCTTTCCCCCATTGCAGCCTTGCCCCCATTGCAGCCATGTCCCCATTGCAGCCTTTCCCCATTGCAGCCATGTCCCCATTGCAGCCTTCAGCCATGTCCCCATTGCAGCCTTGTCCCATTGCAGCCATGTCCCCCATTGCAGCCTTTCCCCCATTGCAGCCTTGTCCCCATTGCAGCCTTCAGCCTTGCCCCCATTGCAGCCATGTCCCCATTGCAGCCTTTCCCCCATTGCAGCCTTGTCCCCATTGCAGCCTTGTCCCCATTGCAGCCTTCAGCCATGTCCCCATTGCAGCCTTTCCCCATTGCAGCCTTCAGCCATGTCCCCATTGCAGCCTTTCCCCCATTGCAGCCTTCAGCCTTGTCCCCATTGCAGCCTTGTCCCCATTGCAGCCTTCAGCCTTGTCCCCATTGCAGCCTTGTCCCCATTGCAGCCTTTCCCCCATTGCAGCCTTCAGCCATGTCCCCATTGCAGCCTTTCCCCCATTGCAGCCTTCAGCCTTGTCCCCATTGCAGCCTTGTCCCCATTGCAGCCTTCAGCCTTGTCCCCATTGCAGCCTTGTCCCCATTGCAGCCTTCAGCCATGTCCCCATTGCAGCCTTTACCCCATTGCAGCCTTCAGCCATGTCCCCATTGCAGCCTTTCCCCATTGCAGCCTTCAGCCTTGTCCCCATTGCAGCCTTGTCCCCATTGCAGCCTTCAGCCTTGTCCCCATTGCAGCCTTGTCCCCATTGCAGCCTTCAGCCTTGTCCCCATTGCAGCCTTGTCCCCATTGCAGCCTTCAGCCTTGTCCCCATTGCAGCCATGTCCCCATTGCAGCCTTTCCCCCATTGCAGCCATGTCCCCATTGCAGCCTTTCCCCATTGCAGCCATGTCCCCATTGCAGCCTTCAGCCATGTCCCCATTGCAGCCTTGTCCCCATTGCAGCCATGTCCCCCATTGCAGCCTTTCCCCCATTGCAGCCTTGTCCCCATTGCAGCCTTCAGCCTTGCCCCCATTGCAGCCATGTCCCCATTGCAGCCTTTCCCCCATTGCAGCCTTCAGCCTTTGCCCCCATTGCAGCCTTGCCCCCATTGCAGCCTTGCCCCCATTGCAGCCTTGTCCCCATTGCAGCCTTTCCCCCATTGCAGCCTTCAGCCTTGTCCCCATTGCAGCCTTTCCCCATTGCAGCCTTCAGCCTTGTCCCCATTGCAGCCTTGTCCCCATTGCAGCCTTCAGCCTTGTCCCCATTGCAGCCTTGTCCCCATTGCAGCCTTCAGCCTTGCCCCCATTGCAGCCATGTCCCCATTGCAGCCTTTCCCCCATTGCAGCCTTGTCCCCATTGCAGCCTTCAGCCTTGTCCCCATTTCAGCCTTCAGCCTTGTCCCCATTGCAGCCTTGTCCCCATTGCAGCCTTCAGCCTTGTCCCCATTGCAGCCTTTCCCCCATTGCAGCCATGTCCCCATTGCAGCCTTTCCCCCATTGCAGCCATGTCCCCATTGCAGCCTTCAGCCATGTCCCCATTGCAGCCTTCAGCCTTGTCCCCATTGCAGCCTTTCCCCCATTGCAGCCTTCAGCCTTGTCCCCATTGCAGCCTTCAGCCTTGTCCCCATTGCAGCCTTGTCCCCATTGCAGCCTTCAGCCTTGCCCCCATTGCAGCCATGTCCCCATTGCAGCCTTTCCCCCATTTCAGCCATGTCCCCATTGCAGCCTTCAGCCATGTCCCCATTGCAGCCATGTCCCCATTGCAGCCTTTCCCCCATTGCAGCCTTGTCCCCATTGCAGCCTTTCCCCATTGCAGCCTTCAGCCTTGTCCCCATTGCAGCCTTCAGCCTTGTCCCCATTGCAGCCTTCAGCCTTGCCCCCATTGCAGCCATGTCCCCATTGCAGCCTTGTCCCATTGCAGCCTTGTCCCCATTGCAGCCTTGCCCCCATTGCAGCCTTGTCCCCATTGCAGCCCTGTCCCCATTGCAGCCTTCAGCCTTTCCCCCATTGCAGTCTTGCCCCCATTGCAGCCTTCAGCCTTACCCCCATTGCAGCCTTGTGTGTCCATCGCCATTTAAAATTGGCGCCGACAGGACCCGGAAGCAAAGCGAACGCCGCCGAGATACACATCACATGTACTCGCTACTCGGCTCTTGTCGGCTCTTCTCGCCTCCGCTTACGTGATTGTGAGCGGAGCAGAGAAGAGCCGAAAAGAGCCGAGTGCACTCGCTATGTGTAGCTCGGCGGCGATCGCTCCGCTCCGCTCACAGCTAGCGGAGATCGACGGGGGATCGCTGAGGATCGGCGTATAACACGCACCCACGATTTCCCCCTGATTTTAAGGGGAAAAAGGTGCGTGTTATACGCCGATAAATACGGTACCTTCAGAAGTCACATAATTAGTGAAATGATGTCCACCTGTGTGCAATCTAATGCTGCGTACACACGGTCGGAATTCTCGTCGGAAAAACCTCTGATGGTTTTCCCTCCGGAATTCCGACGGAATTTCGCTCAAACTGTCTTGCCTACACACGGTCACACCAAATTCCGACGGTCAGTAACACCACAGCATACAACGCGTTCGACTGCACTATAAAAGGGAAGTTTAATGCTTCTGAGCATGCGTCGAATTGTTTCCGAGCATGCGTTGGAATTTTGCGTGTCGGAATTGCATACACACGATCGGAAAATCCGATAGAAAGGTTTTCCGTCGGAAAAATTAAGAACAGGTTCTCAATCCAAAGTCCGTCGGAAAATTCCGACATAAAAAGACCGATGGGCGTACAAATCCGATGAAAAGCTCCCATCGGACTGTTTCCATCGGAAATTCTGACCGCGTGCACGCGGCATAAGTGTCACATGATCTGTCATTACATAGACACACCTTTGTGAAAGGCCAAAGAGGCGAAAGAGGTGGCAAAACCTAAGCAAGAGGCATCACTGACCAAGCACTGCCATGAAGACCAAGGAACTCTCCAAACAAGTAAGGGACAATGTTGGTGAGAAGTACAAGTCAGGGTTATTAAAGGGGGCTCCCGGATTCCAATAAGCCCCCCGCCCGCAGACCCCGACAACCAACGGCCAGGGTTGTCGGGAAGAGGCCCTTGTCCTCATCAACGTGGGGACAAGGTGCTTGAGGGTGGTGAGGCCGCAGGCAGCTCACTCGTCCCCACCCCCTTTCCTGACCAGCCGGGCTGCGTGCTCGGATAAGGGTCTGATATGGATTTGGGGGGGACCCCCCACGCCATTTTTTCGGCGTAGGAATTCCCCTTTAAATCCATACTAGGCGACGGGGCTAGCAAGGTGTCAATCTCGCCGATGGAGGCGGCGGCATTGACTAACTTCGCTAGTCCCGTCTACAGTTCTAACTCCGTGTAAAAGTCCGGCGGACCTCCGCCAAAACTCCGGCGGACTGTCCGAAAAGTCCGGGCGTGTGTGGGCAAGTCCGCACCTTCGGAAAGTCCGGCGGGAACTCCGCTGGAAAGTCCGGCGGATTGTCCGCCGGATTAAGTCCGGCCGAATAGTCCGATCGTGCAGGAACACTGCTTTAGGCATGCTTGAGAATTCCTCTCCTACATCAAAATCCGGGGTTCCCGGATCACAGGCGGCATGAAGTGGTTGGATTGGCGTACTGCAGTGGCGTTGTTAGCCGGGTGCGGGGGCTGCGTGTCTCACCGTCGCCGCGGCTGTGTCCCTCAGCGGAGCGGAACGAAGCCGCCTCCCCTCCTCTGTTTACATCCACAAAGGAGGAGGAGCTCGAGGGACACACCGCTGTCTGTATCTGAGGTCTGTAAGGGGGGCGTCTGTATTGAGGGATATGTCTGTACTGGGGGGATTTGCACTGGGGGGGTCTGCACTGGGGGGTGTCTGCACCCTGGGGGGGTGTCTGTACTGGGGGGGTGTCTGCACTGGGGGGTGTCTGCACTGGGGGGGTCTGCACTGGGGTTCTGCACTGAGGGGGGATATCTGTACTGCTGGGGGGCCTGCCCTGGGGGGGATCTGCACTGGGGGGGATCTGCACTGGGGGGGTGTCTGCACTCGGGGGTATCTGTACTGCTGGGGGGACTGCCCTGGGGGGGATCTGCACTGGGGGGGGGGTCTGCACTGAGGGGGGATATCTGTACTGCTGGGGGGCCTGTCCTGGGGGGTGTCTGTACTGAGGGGGGTCTACTCTAAGGGAGGGGTGTCTGTACTGCTGGGGGTGGTCTGCACTGGGGGGTCTGTACTGAGGGGGGGTGTCTGTACTGCTGGGGGGTCTGCACTGAGGGGGGTTTCTGTAATGCTGGGGGGGGGGTCTGCACTGAGAGGGGTATCTGTAATGCTGGGGGGGTCTGCACTGAGGGGGGTGTCTGTAATGCTGGGGGAGTCTGCACTGGGAGGGGTATCTGTAATGCTAGGGGGGTCTGCACTGGGAGGGGTATATGTACTGCTGGGGGGTGTCTGCACTAAGGGGGGGGGGGGTGTCTGTACTGATGGAGGGGTCTGCACTGAAGGGGTGTCTGTACTGAGGGAGGGGGTTTATACTGAGGGAGGGGGGTCTATATTGATGGAGGGTGGTCTGTACTTAGTGAGGGGGGGGTCTGTACTGCGGGAGGGGGGGTCTGTAGTTAGTGGAGGGGGTCTGTAGTTAGTGGAGGGGGTGACACCAACCCTAGTGACGCCACTGGCGTACTGACATGCTGATTCGTGATTGTGAATGAAGTTTGCCTTCACCAATGGCAGAACCTGCAGTTTCCTCATAAAGCCAATAACAAATAACGATCTCCTTTTGATGTCGGAATGGCGGTCGTGTCCATCGGGAATTCTCCACAATTCAGCCGCACCGTTATCACTTTCTGCTATACACGGTAGTAATGGCCGGCGGCCATGCGGCTCACGCTATAAAAACTGATCTTCTCCGCAATCCAAAAGCTCTTCCCGAAGTAGCAGAGTCTGTTTCCACATTTTTCTGGGTCTAATTGAATCCCCGAAGACTCCGCTAGAGTAGACCTCTGTGCCAATGAGCCGTGAGATGGATGGAAACCGGGGCGAGTTTTATGCAGCGCCGTATCACAAGGATGACCGTTGACCGCGGCTAAAACCTCCACAGTGGTAAATCGAGCCGATCCGGGGAATATTTGTCTGTGTTTTGTCAGAATGAGGTTTCGGAAGTAGAATTCAGCGGGCAAAGTCTTCGGACTGAAGGCGATTACACCAAACGCTACTGTGTTACTATTTCAAGGCAAACAGCTAAACGCAAAGATAAAATATACAACGTAGATAGAGCTGGGAAAGGAGAAACCCAAATCGCCCAACTCACGGCATACCGTAATATCACCCATCCTCCACTCTGCATAGAAGCCCTGGAGATACATCCTTCATCAACTGAGATATGAATCCCCCGCATTTCCGAAAAAGAATCCTCAATCCCATTATACACCACTCTCTACAGATCTAAGGCCAAATATTCAGGCAAACTTATGTGGCACCCTGGAGTTTAGGCAGAGTTGCTCCTAAATTTACCTGCCAGGTATAGCTGCCTTGGCTAGATGTTGAAGATCTATTGATTTCACTCTAAATCTGTAATTGCTGCACCTCTCTCTTTTGCCCTCTGGGTGGCCGGGTACCTGGTGGTATTAGATATATGAGAAGGGCAATGCAAGGTCAGAATATGAGTACATGGGGTATCTCAGCCGATGGGCAGGGGTTTTCTTGAATCCCTTGGCCTGCTGGGAGAACCTATATATTCGGTGAGGTCAGGTAAACTGTGTTCTGTGCCACCTGGATGGCTGTCTGGGTGGACGTGTTGTTGTGAATTTATGAAGAAATACATTTACTACCGTGTTTCCCCGAAAGTAAGACAGTGTCTTACTTTCTTTTTATCCCTAAAAGCCCCACTATGTCTTACTTTCGGGGTATGTCTTATATTGGGAAAAAATTGTCGGCTCGGGGCACATCTGGGCATATTATGGGGCACATCTGGGCATATTATGGGGCACATCAGGGAAAATTATAGGGCACATAGCACATTATGGGGCACATAGCACATCAGGGCACATTATGGGGCACATAGCACATCTGGGCACATTATGGGGCACATAGCACATCTGGGCACATTATGGGGCACATAGCACATCTGGGCACATTATGGGGCACATAGCACATCTGGGCACATTATGGGGCACATAGCACATCTGGGCACATTATGGGGCACATAGCACATCTGGGCACATTATGGGGCATGGGGCACATTAGGGCATCAGGGCATGGGGCACATTACAGGGCACATCTGGGGATCTTACTTGCGAGCATGCAGAGTAGCGCAGGAAGCGTCTGTCTGTCATACGTTTTCTCTCATGTCACGCTGCTCGCTCCCTGGCGGCCCCTCCTCTCTTCTCGTCTATCCCAGATGATGTCTCAAGCCAATGGGGATTGACGAGAAGAGAGGAGGGGCCGCCGGGGTGCGAGCAGCGCTGAGTGACATGAGAGAAAACGTATGACAGATAGACGCTTCCTGCGCTACTCTGCATGCATCTCATTCGGCTCTGGCGGCGGCTCTGGTCCTGCAAAGGGAACGGCGTTCCCCCTGGACTCGAGCCCTGAAAACGGCGCTGTCTCTTCAGTCGGAGGGGGAGGGCACTGGCCTGGCACCCCCCCCCCCCCCCGGGGGGGGGCCCGCACCCCCAGCCCCACTCTTTGTTCCCTTCCATCACTGGAGGCAAATCCCCCGTGTTTCCCCGAAAGTAAGACATATGTCTTACTTTCGGGGTACGGCTTATATTAGCTGACCCCTCTGAAACTCCCGATACGTCTTACAATCGGGGGTGTCTTACTATCGGGGAAACACGGTATTCACTGGCAGAAATGTATAATTCCAAAAAGGCCTCAAAAAGAACTGTGAGGTCACAATAACTGAACTATTGGAGACCTTTAAGACACAGTAGAATTCATGTATTCTAAATTGCTACAACTAAACTATTCCAGCTTTTTTACAAGCCTGTATTTAGACAGAAACTTGCAGGACAATAAGGTCCCATTTCGAAAACAAAGGAGATGGGTTCATATATGTGTGGGGGGTAAATACAACTACAAAACCTTTAATTCAAGGGAAGTTTGAGCAAATAAACCGATTGTCTCAGAGAATGAACAGATATCCTAAAGTCAACCTCAATATGGACTCAGATGCCAATGAGACAATGACTAGGATATGAAGTGAAGGCTTCTCCCAACAGGACAAATAATGAGAATAAACATGAGATTGTTCACCCGAATCTTCAAAGTTCATTTGAGACACTAAGGAAAAAGATTTGAAATATGTGCAGTCAGAGATATTTTAAAAATACTTATACGGTTAATATAAATCATTCAAAGTCTATGTGATATGTGTAGGTCACAAAAGAAAACTATAATTTTAGTATCCGATGAATTGATGAAATCGGTTATAAAGAAAATATACAGGGGGTCCCCGACTTACGAACACCCGCCCTACGAACAACCCCTACTTACGAACGGGGTGCTGCGGGGACCCTCCGCCATTTTTCGTGGATTTTCGGCGTCTTTCGGCCGTTCTGTGCATGCGCGGCCATACAGAGCTTCAGAAAATGCCGGAAATGTCCGTAATTTGCCGCGCATGCGCAGAACGGCAATAGACGGAACATCGGAAATGTCCGGAAATCTCCGTATTTGTCGGTCTGCGCATGCGCGGCCGACTTACGAACATTTCCGACTTCCGTACAGGCGGCCAGTCCCTAACGAGTTCGTAACTCGGGGACCCCCTGTATATGAAAGTGTGATTATTAGTAGAATTCTTTTAGGAACAAATTAGTATTAAGACAAACACATGATCATGATATAAATGTATAAGAATTGAACCTATGCTTAGATAAACAAATATTGATTGGATAACCAAATTATACAGGTATCCAAATAGATAAAAATTGTATGCGATGTTGATTAATATATATATATATATATATATATATATATATATATATATATATATATATATATATATATAAACCTGTGTCCTTTTCAAATGGACTAAATTTTTACAGATATACAATGATATGCATATATATCACCATTTTATGCAAGTGATTAATCAATAATTATGCTAAGCGTATTTGATAGTAAGTGGTTAGTAGAATTCCCAGTTTGATAGATTATTTTCACTAAGATACAAAAAAAATACACAATATAAAATTAAATATATCACTTATAGAGATAAACCCCAAAACACATGGTGGTTGAAGGTGCTATTACCTTAAAAACTGGGAAAGGTGATCATTAAGTCTGCCTGCCAATAGGAAAGGGACACATACCTTTTGGGCTGAACATATTACAAGTTTTATGATCTTATTGTTTGAGAGGGTATTTAAGAGACAAGAAGGATTCCATTAGGGAGAGAGCCTCAGGGATCCGCCCTGAGGGAAGGGACACTGGAAGAAAAACATCTTCCCAGATAGACTGACAACCATGCATGAAAATATACTTTAACCTCCAAGAAGATTCTTCTTAAATCCTGTTAACCCGCAATCCAGACTAATAGCCATTTTGGAATGGGTAAATATAACATGTTGATTTTATCTTGTATGTTCTCTTAACTATTGATGTATTGAATATTCTAATATTGATAATCATTCTCCAGAATCAATAACCGCCTTTTAGATTTTTTCTCTAAGGCCCCTTTCACACTGGGGCGGTTTTCAGGCGGTACAGCGTTAAAAATAGCGCCTGTACACCGCCTGAAAAAACCGCCCCCATTCACTCCAGTGTGAAAGCCGGCGGGCTTTCACACTGGAGCGGTGCGCTAGCAGGACCGCAACAAAAGTCCTGCTAGCAGCATCTTTGGAGCGGTGTATTTACCGCTCCTATACCGCTCCTTCCCATTGAAATCAATGGGAAACCGCGGGGGATACCGCCCGCAAACCGCCGCTTTGCGGCGCTTTGCGGCGCTTTGCGGAGGTTTTTAACCCTTTTGCGGCCGCTAGCGGGGGTTAAAACCACCCCGCTAGCGGCCGCATACCGCGGGTAAAACGATGGTAAAGCAGCGCTAAATATAGCGCTGCTTTACCGTCGCCGCCCCGCACCGCCCCAGTGTGAAAGCAGGCTTATATACAATTTTTCATTATATATTACTTTTGCATAGTTGCCAAATTTTATTGACAAAACAAATGTCTAAATTATTTTCGCATTGTTCAACGTTACTTACCTGCAGCATAGTAACGGCTGGGTGTGTGAAATACAGACATTCTGTTATATTGTCAAGTATAAGGTTATTGATTCTACTGAAGAAGTTATCGTGGTAATATTGTGTCCAAGGTACTACAACGCCCAGTTTAGGGTATTTCCATTAATTGTCAAAATGTTCGAGTAATGCAATCTGTATTTTAATTTCATGTAAATATTTGTTTTCTGTCAACTAGGGATGAGCTGAACACCCCCCGTTCGGCTCGCACCAGAACCCGCGAACGGACCTAAAGTCCGTGCGAGCTTTAGAACCCTATTAGTTATAATGGATGTGAACGTTCGAAATTAAAAGTGCTAATTTAAAGGCTAATATGCATGTTATTGTCATAAAAAGTGTTTGGGGACCCGGGTCCTGCCCCAGGGGACATGTATCAATGCAAACATTTTTTTTAAAAACGGCCGTTTTTTCAGGAGCAGTGATTTTAACCAGTTCAATACCCGGCCATAGTCATATGACGCCCACAAGGTGGATCTACCATCCTGGGTGGGCGTCATATGACGTCCTAGGATTCCCGGCCGCCTGGGGGGCATCGCTCGGGACCCGGTGCGAGTGCCCGGCGGCCGCGATGTCCGCCGGGCACCCGCGATTGCCCGTTAAAACAACGGGACCGGGCGGGACCGTGGAGCTGTGTGTGTAAACACACAGCTCCACGTCCTGTCAGCGGGGAGGAGACCGATCATGTGATCCCAGTACAGAGGATCACATGATCGGTCTCCTCCCCTTAAGTCCCCTCCCCTACAGTTAGAATCACTCCTATTAGGGACACACATTAACCCCTCCAGCGCCCTCTAGTGTTAACCCCTTCCCTGCCAGTCACATTTACACAGTAATCATTGCAATTTTATAGCAACGATCGCTGTGTAAATGTGAATGGTTCCAAAAATGTGTCAAAAGTGTCCGAAGTGTCCGCCGCAATGTCGCAGTCACGAAAAAAAAATCGCAAATCGCCGCCATTACTAGTAAAAAAAAAAAAAAAAAAAAAATTCAATAAATCTATCCCCTATTTTGTAGACGCTATAACTTTTGCGCAAACCGATCAATATACGCTTATTGCGATTTTTTTTACCAAAAATATGTAGAAGAATACGTATCGGCCTAAACTGAGGAAAAAAAATGTTTTTTTTTTAAAAAATGGGATATTTATTATAGCAAAAAGTAAAAAATATTGTGTTTTTTTTCAAAATTGTCGCTCTTCTTTTGTTTATAGCGCAAAAAATAAAAACCGCAGGGGCGATCAAATACCACCAAAAGAAAGCTCTATTTGTGGGAAAAAAAGGACGTCAATTTTGTTTGGGTGTAACGTCGCACGACCGCGCAATTGTTAGTTAAAGCGACGCAGTGCCGAATCGCAAAAAGTGCTCTGGTAAGGAAGGGTGTTTAAAAGCCCTGTATTGAAGCGGTTAATAATGCTTAAATTGAAACAATAAAAGTGTAATATTCCTTTAAATTTCGTACCTGGGGGGTGTCTATAGTATGCCTGTGAAGGGGCGCATGTTTCCCGTGTTTAGAACTGTCTCTGCGCAAAGTGTCATTTTTGAAAATAAAAAAGCTATTTAAAATCACTCGCGGCTAATGTGTATTGACGGCTCCCGTAATACAGAGAACAGTCATTCATTGAAAGCCATTCATAAAAAAAAAGTCATTGATAAAAAATAAAAAAAATGAAAAAAAAAAGCGTAGGGGTCCCCCCAAATTCAATAACCAGGCCCTTCAGGTCTGGGATGGATATTAAGGGGAACCCCAGCCAAAAAAAAAATAAAAAATGGCGTAGGGTCCCCCTCAAAATCCATACCAGACCCTTGAGGTCTGGTATGGATTTTAAGGGGAACCCTAGCCAAAAAAAATGGCGTGGGGTCCTCCTCAAAATCCATACCAGACCCTTATCCGAGCATGCAACCTGGCAGGCCGCAGGAAAAGAGGGGGGGACGAGAGCGGCCCCCCCTCCCGCCTGATCCGTACCAGGCCACATGCCCTCAACATTGGGAGGATGCTTTTGGGGTCTAAGACCCCAAAGCACCTTGTCCCCATGTTGATGAGGACAAGGGCCTCATCCCCACAACCGTGCCCGGTGGTTGTGGGGGTCTGCGGGCGGGGGGCTTATCGGAATCTGGAAGCCCCCTTTAACAAGGGGACCCCCAGATCCCGGCCCCCCCCTGTGTGAAATGGTAAGGGGGTACAAAAGTACCCCTACCATTTCACCAAAAAAGTGGCAAAAATGGTAAAAATGATAGGAGACGGTCTTTGACAATTCCTTTATTAAAATCTTCTTTCTTCTTTCTTCATCCTTCGGTTTCTTCATCTTCTCCTTCCGTCATCTTCTTCCATCTTCTTCTTCCATTTTCTTCTTCCTCCGATCCGCTTCTTCTTGCGCTGGCCTTCTCGTCCGGCATCTTCTTCCGTCGGCGTCGGTGTCGGTGTCTCTGTCTCTTCTTGGGCCGCTCCGCGCAATGGGAGGATCCCGCTGTGTGAGGCTCCGGTCCGTCTGACAGGTCTTTTATAACGGAGGGCACCTGGTGACCCCGCCCCCTCTGACGTCATGGGGAAAGCCATAGGGAATTCCCCATGACGTCCCGTGCATCAGAGGGGGCGGGGTCACCAGGTGCCCTCCATTATAAAAGACCTGTCAGACGGACCGGAGCCTCACACAGCGGGAGCCTCCCATTGCGCGGAGCGGCCCAAGAAGAGACAGAGACACCGACACCGACGGAAGAAGATGCCGGACGAGAAGGCCAGCGCAAGAAGAAGCGGATCGGAGGAAGAAGAAAATGGAAGAAGAAGATGGAAGAAGATGACGGAAGGAGAAGATGAAGAAACCGAAGGATGAAGAAAGAAGATTTTAATAAAGGAATTGTCAAAGACTGTCTCCTGTAATTTTTACCATTTTTGCCACTTTTTTGGTGAAATGGTAGGGGTACTTTTGTACCCCCTTACCATTTCACACAGGGTGGGGGCCGGGATCTGGGGGTCCCCTTGTTAAAGGGGGCTTCCAGATTCCGATAAGCCCCCCGCCCGCAGACCCCCACAACCACCGGGCACGGTTGTGGGGAAGAGGCCCTTGTCCTAATCAACATGGGGACAAGGTGCTTTAGGGGTCTTAGACCCCCAAAGCATCCTCCCAATGTTGAGGGCATGTGGCCTGGTACGGTTCAGGCGAGAGGGGGGGCCGCTCTCGTCCCCCCTCTTTTCCTGCGGCCTGCCAGGTTGCGTGCTCGGATAAGGGTCTGGTATGGATTTTGAGGGGGACCCCACGCCATTTTTTTGGGCTAGGGTTCCCCTTAAAATCCATACCAGACCTCAAGGGTCTGGTATGGATTTTGAGGGGGACCCTACGCCATTTTTTTTTTTTTTTTTTGGCTGGGGTTCCCCTTAATATCCATCCCAGACCTGAAGGGCCTGGTTATTGAATTTGGGGGGACCCCCACGCTTTTTTTTTGTTTTTTATTAATGAATGACAGTTCTCTGTGTTACAGGAGCCATCAATTCATTAGCCGCGAGTGCTTTTAAATAGATTTTTTCCTGCAAAAATGACACTTTTTTGCAGGGAAAGTTCTAAGCACAGGAAACCTGCCCCCCTTCACAGGCCACCTATAGACACCCCCCAGATGTGATACTGCAATGCTGTTCTAACAGCACGCACACACAAATCCCCAGAAATAAAGCACATATTGTCAGCAGCACACTGACACGCTGACACTGACTGAAACAGAATATGCGAGGCTGCCGCCGCGGCGGCCTCTTATACCGTGGGGCGTGTATTAGACATGGGAACTGTCAAAAAATTAGTTTTGTTTCGTTTCGTCCCGTTTCGTATATAAAAAAATTCGTAATTCATAATTCGTGTACGAAATTCCGTTCGAATTCGTACGAAATACGAAATTCGGACGAATCGTAATTTTTTTTACGAATCGTTAGTAAAGTTACGAATCGTTACGAATCGTTACGAATCGTTAACGCGGCTAATGTATTGTTGGTTCTCATAACACAGAGAACAATTCGAATCCAACTACAAATATCGAATTTCAATTTCAAGTTACGAATCGTTACGAATCGTTATGAATAGTTACGAATCGTTACGAATCGTTATGAATAGTTACGAATCGTTAGTAAATCCAACTACCAATATCGAATTTCAACTAATTTGAACGAAATTATTATAGCAGATATAACGAATGAATTCGAATGAATTCGAATGAATTCGAATGACAAAGTGTCATTTTTGCAGAAAAAAAAAAAAGCGTAGGGGTCCCCTCAAATTCAATAACCAGGCCCTTCAGGTCTGGTATGGATATTAAGGGGGACCCCAGCCAAAAAAAAAAAAAAATGGCGTGGGGTCCCCCCCAAATATCCATACCAGACCCTTCAGGTCTGGGATGGATTTTAAGGGGAACCCCGGCCAAAAAAAAAATATAAAAAAATGGCGTGGGGTCCCCCTCAAAATCCATACCAGACCCTTTATCCGAGCACGCAACCTGGCAGGCCGCAGGAAAGGAGGGGGGGACGAGAGCGGCCCCCCCTCCCGCCTGAACCGTACCAGGCCACATGCCCTCAACATTGGGAGGGTGCTTTGGGGTCCCCCCCAAAGCCCCTTGTCCCCATGTTGATGAGGACAAGGGCCTCATCCCCACAACCCTGGCCGGTGGTTGTGGGGGTCTGCGGGCGGGGGGCTTATCGGAATCTGGAAGCCCCCTTTAACAAGGGGACCCCCAGATCCCGGCCCCCCCCTGTGTGAAATGGTAAGGGGGTACAAAAGTACCCCTACCATTTCACCAAAAAAGGTGACAAAAATGGTAAAAATGACAGGAGACAGTCTTTGACAATTCCTTTATTAAAATCTTCTTTCTTCTGGTCTTCCTTTCTTCATCTTCTCCTTCCGGCATCTTCTTCCATCGTCTTCTTCCTTCGATTCGCTTCTTCTTCCTCCGGTCTTCTCGTCCTTCTCGTCCGGCATCGTCGTCTCTTCTCGCAGGCCGCTCCTCGCAATGGGAGGCTCCCGCTCTGTGAGGCTTCTCTCCGGCTGACAGGTCTTTTATAACGAAGGCACCTGGTGACCCCGCCCCCTCTGACGCACGGGGACGTCATGTGGAATTCCCTATGGCTTTCCCCATGACGTCAGAGAGGGGGCGGGGTCACCAGGTGCCTTCGTTATAAAAGACCTGTCAGCCGGAGAGAAGCCTCACAGAGCGGGAGCCTCCCATTGCGAGGAGCGGCCTGCGAGAAGAGACGACGATGCCGGACGAGAAGGACGACGCCGGACGAGAAGGACGAGAAGACCGGAGGAAGAAGAAGCGAATCGAAGGAAGAAGAAGATGGAAGAAGATGACGGAAGGAGAAGATGAAGAAAGGAGAAGATGAAGAAAGAAGAAAGAAGATTTTAATAAAGGAATTGTCAAAGACCGTCTCCTGTCATTTTTACCATTTTTGCCACTATTTTGGTGAAATGGTAGGGGTACTTTTGTACCCCCTTACCATTTCACACAGGGGGGGGGCCGGGATCTGGGGGTCCCCTTGTTAAAGGGGGCTTCCAGATTCCGATAAGCCCCCCGCCCGCAGACCCCCACAACCACCGGGCACGGTTGTGGGGAAGAGGCCCTTGTCCTCATCAACATGGGGACAAGGTGCTTTGGGGGGGACCCCAAAGCACCCTCCCAATGTTGAGGGCATGTGGCCTGGTACGGTTCAGGCGGGAGGGGGGGCCGCTCTCGTCCCCCCCTCCTTTCCTGCGGCCTGCCAGGTTGCGTGCTCGGATAAGGGTCTAGTATGGATTTTATGGGGGACCCCACGCCATTTTTTTTTTTGGCTGGGGTCCCCCTTAATATCCATCCCAGACCTGAAGGGCCTGGTTATTGAATTTGGGGGGACCCCTACGCTTTTTTTTATCAATGACTTCAATGAATGACAGTTCTCTGTATTACGGATCCGACAATTCATTTGCCGGCAAATAGCTGCGAGTGATTTTAAATAGTTTTTTTTTCCTGCAAAAATGACACATTGTACAGAGACAGTTCTCTATATTAGATATACTGAATCTCGAAGCATTCGAAGCATTCGTTATATCCGCTATTATAATTTCTTTCATGTTAGTTGAAATTACATATTTGTTAGTTACAATACAACATTCGAATTGTTCTCTGTATTACGGGAATCGGCAATTAGCCGCGAGTGATTTTAAATGTCTTTTTTTCCTGCAAAAATGACACATTGTACAGAGAGAGTTCTAAACACGGGAAACATGACCTCTTCATAGACATACTATAGAGTATATAGTATATAGAAGGGCGCAGGTTTCCCGTGTTTAGAACTCTCTCTGTACAATGTGTCATTTTTGCAGGAAAAAAAGACATTTAAAATCACTCGCGGCTAATTGCCGATTCCCGTAATACAGAGAACAATTCGAATGTTGTATTGTAACTAACAAATATGTAATTTCAACTAACATGAAAGAAATTATAATAGCGGATATAACAAATGCTTCGAATGATTCGAGATTCAGTATATCTAATATAGGGAACTGTTCCTGCAGTGTCATTTTTGCAGGAAAAAAAAAACTATTTAAAATCACTCGCAGCTATTGCCGGCAAATGAATTGTTGGATCCGTAATACAGAGAACAGTCATTCATTGAAGTCATTGATAAAAAAAAGCGTAGGGGTCCCCCCAAATTCAATAACCAGGCCCTTCAGGTCTGGGATGGATATTAAGGGGGACCCCAGCCAAAAAAAAAAAAAAAAATGGCGTAGGGTCCCCCTCAAAATCCATATCAGACCCTTGAGGTCTGGGATGGATTTTAAGGGGAACCCTAGCCAAAAAAAATGGCGTGGGGTCCCCCATAAAATCCATACCAGACCCTTATCCGAGCACGCAACCTGGCAGGCCGCAGGAAAGGAGGGGGGGACGAGAGCGCCCCCCCTCCCGCCTGAACCGTACCAGGCCACATGCCCTCAACATTGGAAGCCCCCTTTAACAAGGGGACCCCCAGATCCCCGGCCCCCCCCCCCTGTGTGTGAAATGGTAAGGGGGTACAAAAGTACCCCTACCATTTCACCAAAAAAGTGGCAAAAATGGTAAAAATGACAGGAGACGGTCTTTGACAATTCCTTTATTAAAATCTTCTTTCTTCTTTCTTCTGGTCTTCCTTTCTTCATCTTCTCCTTCCGGCATCTTCTTCCATCGTCTTCTTCCTTCGATTCGCTTCTTCTTCCTCCGGTCTTCTCGTCCTTCTCGTCCGGCATCGTCCTTCTCGTCCGGCATCGTCGTCTCTTCTCGCAGGCCGCTCCTCGCAATGGGAGGCTCCCGCTCTGTGAGGCTCCGCTCCGGGTGACAGGTCTTTTATAACGAAGGCACCTGGTGACCCCGCCCCCCCTCTGACGTCATGGGGAAAGCCATAGGGAATTCCACATGACGTCCCCGTGCGTCAGAGGGGGGGGGGTCACCAGGTGCCTTCGTTATAAAAGACCTGTCACCCGGAGCGGAGCCTCACACAGCGGGAGCCTCCCATTGCGAGGAGCGGCCTGCGAGAAGAGACGACGATGCCGGACGAGAAGGACGAGAAGACCGGAGGAAGAAGAAGCGAATCGAAGGAAGAAGACGATGGCAGAAGATGCCGGAAGGAGAAGATGAAGAAGGAAGACCAGAAGAAAGAAGAAAGAAGATTTTAATAAAGGAATTGTCAAAGACTGTCTCCTGTCATTTTTACAATTTTTGCCACTTTTTTGGTGAAATGGTAGGGGTACTTTTGTACCCCCTTACCATTTCACACAGGGGGGGGCGGGATCTGGGGGTCCCCTTGTTAAAGGGGGCTTCCAGATTCCGATAAGCCCCCCGCCCGCAGACCCCCACAACCACCGGCCAGGGTTGTGGGGAAGAGGCCCTTGTCCTCATCAACATGGGGACAAGGTGCTTTGGGGGGGACCCAAAGCACCCTCCCAATGTTGAGGGCATGTGGCCTGGTACGGTTCAGGCGGGAGGGGGGGCCGCTCTCGTCCCCCCCTCCTTTCCTGCGGCCTGCCAGGTTGCGTGCTCGGATAAAGGGTCTGGTATGGATTTTGAGGGGGGACCCCACGCCATTTTTTTTTTTTTTTTGGCTGGGGTTCCCCTTAAAATCCATCCCAGACCTGAAGGGTCTGGTATGGATATTTGGGGGGGACCCCACGCCATTTTTTTTTTTGGCTGGGGTCCCCCTTAATATCCATACCAGACCTGAAGGGCCTGGTTATTGAATTTGGGGGGACCCCTACGCTTTTTTTTTTTTTTTTTATATCAATGAATGACTGTTTTTTAAATAGCTTTTTTTTCTGCAAAAATGACACTTTGTCATTCGAATTCATTCGAATGCATTCGAATTCATTCGTTATATCTGCTATAATAATTTCGTTTGAATTAGTTGAAATTTGATATTGGTAGTTGGATTCGAATAATTTGGAGCTGAAATTCGTAAATGGAATTTTTCCTGCAAAAAATGACACTTTGTCATTCGAATTCATTCGAATTCATGCGAATTCATTCGAATCATTCGGCGACGAAATACGTAAACGGAATTTCGTATTCCATACGGAATTCGTAAAAAAAAAAAAAAAAATTCGTACTACAGATTCGTAAATTCGTACGAATTTCGAAAAATTCGTACGAATTACGAATTCGTACGAAACGAATCGCACATGTCTAGCGTGTATTAAAGCCCCTGAGCTATAATTGGCTACAGGCATCCTCCCTGTAGCCAATTATGGCTCTCCTCGCTGCCGGCGCTGTGATTGGCCAAGCATGCGGGGTCACAGTGCATGCTTGGCCAATCATCAGCCAGCATTGCACTGCGCGGGCCGCAATGCATTGCGGGGCCGCTCGCATCACACGAATTTGATGCGAGCGGCCCCAATAGTTCTGGGCTCGCCGAGCGAGCGAATGCCCGGTGCTCGATTCGAACATGGGTTCGCATCGAGCACCGGGCCCATCCTTACTGTCAACCAATAAATGTGACTATTTCGTATGATCACTCGTCTCCGTGAATAAGTTTCACATATATAGACTGTGTCATATAGATTGATTTTGTATCTTAAAAATATCTTTGTTAAAAATTACTTAATAAAAATGTGTGGGAAACTGTCCTTAAAAAAAGCACAACAGTGTGTTGTGCTGCCCGGGCTGCTAGGCCTGAGATTGGGCCTATCCCGGGCACATCTGGCTGCCAGGCTGTCTGAGGGCCCATCCAGAAGCAGGAGAGCAGCGTAGGGTTGGGATTGCGGCTTGCAGTCCAACCAGAAGTGACGGTTCTGCCGGCTGGAGAACCTGTCGTGGTCGGAGGTAGAGGGGAAGCTGTCACCACTAAGGGACCAACCACCTTATTACCGGGGACCACAGTGAGTAACTGAAACAAGTACTGGAGCAAAATTCTCACCAACCGGGGACGGTGAAGAATCAGGAAACTTCAGTGGGTATCAAGCCAGGGACCCAACCAGCGGAGGTGACACTTGCAGAGCAGCCTTGTGTGTCAAGCCAGGGACCGAGGAGGCCAGTGGGGTGAAGCTTGAGAAGTATCTGGAGTGCCAAGCTAGGGACCCAGCAGAGAGGCGGGGGTGACGTATGAGGAAGATACTACAGTGAAGATTGGAGGAGCTCAAGGGATTCAGTGATAGTGAATTATCTAGTCTAGTGAGAGAGACCGGGAGATCAGTGGGCTAAGGAACTACAAGAAGTGATTGTAGAGGAAGTGAAGGAACTGTTACACTTTGTGTTAGAAACGGTTAAAGACTGTTGCCATAGGAGACAGCACTCCTACACATGCAGATGTGGTGTCTTGCTGGATGCCTTTCCCTGCATGGCTGTCCTCCTGCTGAAGTCACGGAGTCTGCCAAATAATCTTGCAGCTACCTAAGGTTGTCCTGGCCCCAACCCTCTCTCCCAAATTTCTGTTAAGAGATATAAAATCTCTTTTGCATTCAAGAAGTGTCTGGCAGGGGCGTGGCCAGGCAGCGGATGTAGCCGGTCGCACTTTCAGTCAGCTCCGCCGAAACTCCTGAAAAGATCCTGGGAAACACAGCTTATTCCTCCCCGAAAAGGATAAACGGGACACCGGAGTACTTACCAAGCCTGCTGGAACCTCCGTTACCGACAGCTGAGACGGATGTCTGCCGCAAAACGACATAACTCGTCCCGCTCCGCGGGCCTCGTGGGCCAAAATGGCGCCAATACACAGCGCTCGGCAAAGACATTGCACAAGGAGGCAGCTGAGAAGCTGTTCTCCATGCCGCTGTCGGCGGAACAAGCCGCTTCGTACACCGCTGCTGGAGACTCGTCTGGAGGGGCATCCGAAACCGATGACACGGTTCCGCTGGAGGAGAACGGCACCTCATTTGACTGGGACACAGTGAGTACCCCCAAAGACGCCATCACTAGGCCGCAAGGCACAGCTAGCCCAGATACAGCAGACGAACCCACACTAAGGGACATTTTCACTGCAGTGACCTCCTGCCATACATCCATAGCAGCCCTCACCACTGAGATTAAAGGGGTGAAGACGGAAATTACCTTCATACGCCAAGACGCCCAGAAGCTGAGGGAAAGGGCCTCTGCACTAGAGGGGAGGGTGAGCTCCATAGAGGATGACATGGCTCCTATGCAGCAGGACCTCTCATACAATACTCATCTCATGACACAGCATGCCGCGCGTTTAGACGACATGGAGAACAGAATGAGGAGGAACAATGTAAGAGCCATAGGAATCCCAGAACGCACAGAAGGCAAGAACCCAGTGGAGTTCATTGAAGGCTGGTTGACCAATGCATTTGGCAGGGAAGCATTTTCCCCTATGTTCTCGGTGGAGCGGGCACACCGGGTTCCAGCTAGGCCTCCCCCACCTGGCGCCCCGCCACGGCCCTTCTTGTTCAAGCTTCTCAACTATAAGGACAGGGATGCGATACTACACAATGCCAGGATAAAACCTGCAGCCCTCAAGATGGAAAATGCTAAAGTCTCCCTTTTCCCAGATTTCTCTGCTGAACTGCAGAAAAAAAGAGCAAAATTCAACGATGTGAAACGCCGTCTCAGAGATCTCGATCTTAAATATGCTATGCTATATCCAGCACGTCTTCGCGTGGAAGCACTAGGGTCGGTGCAATTCTTTGATACCCCTGCAGTAGCTATGCAATGGCTAGACCGTGAGGAGCAATCCATTCGCGCGGACCACAGCAGACGTCCCGCCCCACGCTGAAACTCATCGCCTGGGAACTTTTCAAGATAAAGTGTTCCACTGTTACTGTTGTTTTCCCAGTTCACCTTGGTAAGGTGGAGCAGTCTGCTCATCCACCTATTTGTTGCAAACCTACCAAAGAACTACGGCTGTGGTTCTAGCTGCTGAGAAGTTGAGACACTTACGTGCACTTCCACTGTGACCCCCCAGGATGACCAGGCTAAGGCATCCAGGTTTAACGTGGGAAACCCACAAGGCCCCGTTGGCCTGTTTTGAGATTTTTTTCTACCTTTTGTTTTTCTTTTTTGCTTCCCTTTACCTACCCGCACAGAGTATGGCCCATGTCCACCACCATGACCCATCGATATGCTACAATATGTACCTCACTCTTTGGTATGTCTCTTGGAGCCTTCCTTGGCCCCTACGGGAGCACCTGCACTATGCTATACTCTCTAGAACAAGATACACCACATGGGTAATGTATGCAAGAGTACAAATGGCATTATGCACCACACGTGTTATCTATGTACAGCCTCTCCTCATTAACATTGCTCAAGTTCACCAATGTCTGTAACGACAAGATGTATGACGTGGAATGTTAGGGGGTTAAATAACCCGGTCAAGCGCTTGGCTGTACTTCGTATGGTCAAGCGTTTGAACGCCGATATTGTATGTCTACAAGAGACTCATCTCCCACCGACGTCCACTCAGTGGATAGCCCAAAGGCAATATTGTCCGCAGTATCATGCTACATACTCGGTGTACTCGAGGGGAGTGAGTCTGCTGATTAAAAAAGGTACTCAATTTTCTCCTCTAGATGTCAAAATAGACCCAGAGGGTCGCTATATATTTGTTCTATGTTCCCTCTATGGGACTAAATGTATTATTGCGGGGTTATACATCCCTCCTCCATTCTCGGCACGCCCACTCACAATATTGGCGGAGTATATGTCACGCTACCCAGGGACTCCGCTATTAGCAGTGGGAGACTTCAATAACTACATAGATCTGAATATAGACAAATTAAGAGCCAGAGGAGGGGAGGAGGCCCAACCCCAAGGCCACACCACACCATTTGCCCGTCTACTATTGGAACTGGGTCTCACGGATGTATGGAGGATGCATAACCCTGATGCCAAGGTATACTCTTGCCAATCGGCCTCTGTAGGTGGCCTGTCACGTATAGATCTGGGTCTGGGGAATGAGCATATGCTGCCCTTAATCAACTCCGCACAATACCATGCCAGACAGGTGTCAGATCACTCCCCGTTAACCATTGATATTAGATTAGGTGCTGCCCGAGGTAAAACTATGTGGAAACTTAATCCTTTCTGGATGTCGCTTCTGCCCGACCCGGATCCTATATGCCATCACCTGGACACTTTCTTTGAATATAATTTAGACTCGGCTGAGCTGCCCATGGTCTGGGAGGCAGCTAAGGCCTTCCTCCGGGGGCAGTTCATCAGAGAAATCTCTCATATCAAGACAAAGACTAAGGAATGGGAAAACCTAGTACTGGCAGAGGCCCAGAAAGCAGAAGCAATGTATATAGCAGACCCTAATGACACTTCTAAGAGACTGTGGCTTTCAGCACAATCTATGTTAAAAAATGTTTCACTACAGGTTGCAGAAAATAAACGCTTTTTCTTGCAACAGACCCACTACGAGGAGGGAGAGAATACAGGTCACATGCTCGCCCTGCTAGCCAAATCCCAACAACCGCAGTCACATATCTCAACGATAACGGACTCTCAGGGTTCTATATGCCACTCTACATCAGATATTATGCAGGCTTTCAGGGATTTTTTCCAAGGGGTTTATACGTCCAAAGTACACCCATCGGTTGAGGACATCCATTCTTTCTTGGACAAATACCCCATACCTAAATTATCCACCACAGAAACCAACCTATTAAATGCCCCACTGACAGAAGAGGATCTTCTGGAGGCTCTGGCACACACACAAAATGGGAAGGCGCCCGGGTCGGATGGACTCCCATCGGAAGTCTACAAACGGTACTCCGCACAGTTACTCCCGATCCTCCTTAAAGTATATAATACAGCGTTTGAGACGGGGCAACTTCCCCCTTCTATGAGAGAGGCGTTAATAGTGGTCCTCCTGAAACAGGGGAAGGATGCATCCTCCCCTGACTCATACAGGCCCATCTCGTTATTGACATTCGATGTCAAGCTGTTGGCCAGAGCTCTGGCTAACAGACTGGCAAAGTGCATACAATCAGTGATTCATAAGGACCAGTCGGGATTTATACCGACCAGATCGACTGCCCTGAATTTACGCAGATTATTCCTCAATATGCAGATCCCCACTGACAACCCAGGAAACAGAGCCATTCTTTCCCTAGACGCTGCCAAAGCATTTGACAGCGTCGAATGGCCATACCTTTGGGAAACACTAACTAGATTTGGGGTTGGCCCTACCTTCCTGAAATGGGTCCAATTACTATATAGCTCCCCCTCGGCTAGAATGAGAATAAATGGAGAAGTGTCCGAACCCTTTAGTCTCTTTAGAGGCACGCGGCAGGGGTGCCCCTTGTCACCCCTGCTGTTCGCTCTGGCGCTGGAACCTCTGGCTATTCACGTCAGGGCAACTCAGGACATTGTAGGCTTCCGCAGAGGTCTTAGACAAGATGTAATCTCACTATATGCAGACGATACATTAATTTACCTCGGGGATACAGATGTCTCGCTAGGTAACGTAATGCATCTAATAGCTCAGTTTGGTGAGCTGTCAGGATTTAGTATAAATTGGAACAAATCAGTACTATTGCCACTAGACCCCCTAACTAATCCCCTGCCAACTTGTGCGAAAGACATACTTATAGTGGAAGAATTCAGATATCTCGGCATACAAGTGTCGCCGGACCCAGCGCGTTACCTCACACTGAATCTAACTCCCCTACTTAATAAATTCAGGACGAAATGCACATCATGGGTGAAATTACCACTATCTGTCACGGGGCGAGCAAACCTAATTAAAATGGTATGGGCCCCACAATTACTATACGTGTTCCACAACGCCCCAGTGTGGATTTCTCACAAATGGTTCGCCCTCATAGACTCCCAATTCAGGGACCTGATATGGGGGAAGAGATCGGCAAGGATTAGCCTACACGCCATGCAACTAGCAAAGGATCAGGGGGGGCTCGCAGTCCCTCACGCCAGATCATACTATATAGCATCCCAGACCCAGCACTTAGGCGACTGGGGGAATCTGGAGACGGACGACCCCATTAGACTGGTGCTTTTTCCTACTGACTCTGCATTACCAGCGATAGCTCATCTAGAAGCGGGACTTACTCACTTACCACTGACACTTCCAACAGTAGTGTTACTGAACACCCTGTGGAAATACATCAGAACACATATGAAAGTCAGAGGGGTGTGCTCCTTCACCCCTATATGGAGAAACAAATATTTCAAGGAACTATATAAACTCGTAAATTTCCAACAATGGGAAAGGTTGGGGATACTGTACATACCTCAGTTGTTTAGTGGTGCCACGTTCAAGTCATTTACAAATCTCCAAGATGAATTTGCAATCCCTAGGACCCAATTTTACCAGTATCTACAGCTCAGGCACGCGGTGAACAGCGAACTCAGATTATCCTCTCTCTCGACAGTGTCACATCCCTTGCAGTCTGATGTGGCGATGGCGAAAGACAGAAAGGGCATGATCTCCAAGATATATGCCAAACTAATTCAAAGGTCGCATGATGCCTCCACACTACCCTGTAGGAAAGGCTGGGAGAAGGACCTGGGGCCCATCGACGGAGAACAATGGGAACTTTGTCTGACATCCGCACCGTTGGTCTCAGTATCAATGTCACATAGGTTGTCACATCTTCTATTACTACACAGGGCATACAGAACCCCGTCTAGACTGCATAGATGGGGTATCCGTGACTCTCCTTTATGCCCTAAATGCAATGGGGAAACTGGAGATTTGCTACATATGATGTGGAAATGCCCGAAGTTGTTCAGGTACTGGCAATATGTTCTGACGACTATCTCTCAAGTATTTCAGATACCAGTTCTGCGTGACCCGGTGGTTTGCCTCCTTGGTGCTCTGGAGTTACCCTCGCTCTCGCCAAACGGACACACTGCAATCTTACGCCTCCTATATCTAGCCAGAAAAGCGATTGCGAGGTTTTGGATAACCCCCAGAGTACCAACGGGGAAAGGCTGGGTGGAAATGGTAAACAGTATGCTGATTAGAGAAAAACTCACCTACCAACATAGGAATGTCCAAAAGAAGTTCTTTGCACTGTGGCAACCATGGCTAGATACTCCGGGGTTAGCGCCAACCCAACTGATTAGAGACAGACTACTCCAAATGTAACCTATTAAACGGGGATAGTTGATGATAGCTATTACCTTGGGGAATTGTACGGATGTGATGTTAAAAAGAGTCATGGTGCATACGAACTGTTAATGATTATGGTATACAGAGTGAAGGGAAGCGGCAGTTGTTTTTCTTTTCCCCTTCTTTTTTCCTTTTTTCTTTTTTTTTTTTTTTTTTATCTGCAACTCCTTAATATCCGGACATTTTTTTTTTTTGAATACCATCCGTGAGTGCCGGTAGGTACTCCTTGGACTACTTTGGTTACTATATGGACTTCTGGCTTTAGTGGTACAATCCACAATCCTACATGGGATCTTTGATACAATAGGCCCTGTTTATGTGTTCATGTACATAGATACCGTGTGAAGACTTTCCTCTTTCTAACGATTGTAGTGATACAATACGCAGTATACAGTTGTATGTGGTATCTATCACAATCTATGCCTTACAGTGATTGTAACCGCCTGAATGTATCAATGTTTTGTTTTTGTTCAATAAAACCTTTTTCTGATTAAAAAGAAGTGTCTGGCGCCCAATCCATCTACCTTGCATTACACCCACCACATACAGAAGGATGTCAGCTGTCTCTGGCCCTGGAGGTTCTCATTAGATCGAAGGAGGCCGGGGACCTCGCTACACTTATGTCCTCTTTTCTCCTTATATCCCAATATCAACTATCATCCGAAATCCTGGATACATGGAACCGATACGATTCAAAAGGATCAATAACCTGGTGTCCCTAATATGAGTACTGAGTTTTCCAACCATACAAACCTTACATAAAACATCAATGCAAGAGGACACTACTGTGTGTGTGGGGGTGATGTGATGTGAAGGGGGCTGAGGACACTGTTATGCGCAGGGCCACCCTCATAGCAGGGTCCTCTACCGCCCTTCACATCACTCCCCCACCCTCCCCTGAATCCTGCATTCTGAGCCTAACGCACCCATGAACCCTGCATTCTGAGCCTGACGCACTCCTGAACCCTGCATTCTGAGCGTAACGCACTCCTGAACCCTGCATTTTGAGCCTAACACACTCTTGAACCCTTCATTCTGAACGCAACACACTCCTGAACCCTGCATTCTGAGCCTAACGCACTCCTGAACCCTGCATTCTGAGCCTAACACACTCTTGAACCCTGCATTCTGAGCCTAACGCACTTCTGTACCCTGCATTCTGAACGCAACACACTCCTGAACCCTGCATTCTGAGCCTAACGCACTCCTGAACCCTGCACTCTGAGCCTAACACACTCTTGAACCCTGCATTCTGAGCCTAACGCACTTCTGTACCCTGCATTCTGAACGCAACACACTCCTGAACCCTGCATTCTGAGCCTAACGCACTCCTGAACCCTGCATTCTGAGACTAACACACTCTTGACCCTGCATTCTGAGCCTAATGCACTTCTGAACCCTGCATTCTGAACGCAACACACTCCTGAACCCTGCATTCTGAGCCTAACGCACTCCTGAACCCTGCATTCTGAATGCAACACACTCCTGAACCCTGCATTCTGAGCCTAACGCACTTCTGTACCCTGCATTCTGAACGCAACACACTCCTGAACCCTGCATTCTGAGCCTAACGCACTCCTGAACCCTGCATTCTGAGCCTAACACTCTTGACCCTGCATTCTGAGCCTAACGCACTTCTGAACCCTGCATTCTGAACGCAACACACTCCTGAACCCTGCATTCTGAGCCTAACGCACTCCTGAACCCTGCATTCTGAGACTAACACACTCTTGACCCTGCATTCTGAGCCTAATGCACTTCTGAACCCTGCATTCTGAACGCAACACACTCCTGAACCCTGCATTCGGAGCCTAACGCACTCCTGAACCCTTCATTCTGAGCCTAACGCACTCCTGAACCCTGCATTCTGAACGCAACGCACTCCTGAACCCTGCATTCTGAGCCTAACGCACTCCTGAACCCTGCATTCTGAGCCTAACGCACTCCTGAACCCTGCATTCTGATTGTAAGGCTCTCCTGATCCTTGCATTCTAAACGCAACACACTCCTGAAGGAGGAAGGAGGTCCTGATTCCTCTTTATAGATCTTTAGTTATCACTAGCGGGGTCACCAGCAGGAGAAAGAAGGTCCTGATTCCTCTATATCAGGAGTGTCCAAACTTTTTGAAACATTAAAATTTGGTCTATGTGTTCGTTCGAGCACGAATACACGGCCCAACAAATATTCTCCTGCCTTTGTGGCTGTGTGTGTGCGTGTTATTTCGGTATACCGTATTTATCAGCGTATAACACGCACCTTTACTTTAAGAGGGAAGTTTCAGGAAAAAAACTTCTTCAGCACCCCCATTGCCATGAATGCAGCACCCAGTATTACCATGAATGCAGCCTTACCATTGCCATCAGTGCAGCCTGATTGATGCCCATCTGCATCTTGGAGGGGACAGGGAGGGGGGGGCGGGACAAGCGCCAAAATATTACATACAGGAGAATCTGTTTTTTCTGCGGCCTCTTTAATACAAAGTCCCGCCTCCTATGATGGACAGAACAGTCGTCCAATGGCAGCGCATGGAGATGTGACTTCCTATTACAGAGGCCGCCGAGTAAACAGGAAATTCTCACTGTATGTACGACACTCGTCCTGCCCCCTCCAAGGCAGCCAGTTTGTATATCTTTTGTGGCCCCCCGGCGTACGGGAATCGTTGGAGGCCACAAAAGATATATATGTCCAAATTACACATGCCTGCTCTATATAGATCTTTATATTACTAGAGGGGTCACCAGAGGGAGGAAGGAGGTCCTGATTCCTCTATATAGATCTTTATATCACTAGAGGGGTCACCAGCAAGTGGAAGGAGGTCCTGATTCCTCTATATAGATCTTTATATCACTAGAGGGATCACCAGCAGGAGGAAGGAGGTCCTGAATCCTCTATATAGATCTTTATATCACAAGAGGGGGTCACCGGCAGGAGGAAGGAGGTCCTGATTCCTCTATATAGATCTTTATATCACTAGAGGGGTCACCGGCAGGAGGAAGGAGGTCCTGATTCCTCTATATAGATCTTTATATCACTAGAGGGGTCACCAGCAGGAGGAAGGAGGTCCTGATTCCTCTATATAGATCTTTATATCACTAGAGGGATCACCGGCAGGAGGAAGGAGGTCCTGATTCCTCTATAGAGATCTTTATATCACTAGAGGGATCACCAGCAGGAGGAAGGAGGTCCTGATTCCTCTATAGAGATCTTTATATCACTAGAGGGATCACCGGCAGGAGGAAGGAGGTCCTGATTCCTCAATATACGGTGCCTTGAAAAAGTATTCATACCGCTTGTAATTTCCCACATTTTGTTACAACCAAAACGTAAATGTATTTTATTGGGATTTTATGTGATGGACCAACACAAAGTGTCACATAATTGTGAAGTGGAAGGAAAATGATAAATTATACAAATAAATATGTGAAAAGTGGGGGGGGGGGGGGGCATTTGTATGGCGCCCCCCGGAGTCAATACTTTGTAGAACCCCCTTGCTCTACAAGTCTTTTTGGGGATGTCTCTACCAGCTTTGTACATCTAGAGAGGACATTTTTGCCCATTCTATCTCAAGCTCTGTCAGATTGTATGGAGAGCATCTGTGAACAGCAATTTTCAAGTTTAGCCACAGATTCTCAATGTGATTTAGGTCTGGACTGTGACTGGACCATTCTAACACATGGACATGCTTTGATCTAAACCAGCCTTTCTCAACCCTTTTACCCCAGGGGAACCCTTAAAATAATTTTCAGGTCTCGAGGAACCCCTGATAAAACCCATTCATTGGGGGTCAGTGGGAACAATGCCTTTTTTTACAGTGGTGGTAAGAATGGCAGCCTTACCGAGAGTTATAAAGATCATTGGTCCCATACCACTGGCTCCTCCAAGTGGCATTTTCTCAGATCTATGTAGGCACCATCAAACAGGAGGTAAATCAGCCACAGCTCAAGGAACCCCCTAGCCACCTCTGAAGGAACCCCCGGGTTCCACGAAACCCTGGTTGAGAATGGCTGATCTAAACCATTCCATTGTAGCTCTGGCTGTATGTTTCGGGTCGTTGTCCTGCTGGAAGGTGACCCTCCCCCCCAGTCTCAAGTCTTTTGCCGACTCTAACAGGTTTTCTTCTAAGATTGTCCTGTATTTGTCTCCATCCATCTTCCCATCAACTCTGACCAGCTTCCCTGTCCCTGCTGAAGAAAACCATCCCCACCACATGATGCTGCCACCACCATGTCTCACAGTGGGGATGGTGTGTTCAGGGGGATGGGCAGTGTTAGTTTCCCCCACACATAGCTTTTGTTTTTACGCCACAAAGTAGAATTTTGTTCTCATGTGACCAGATCACCTTCTTCCACATGTTTGCTCCCCTCCCCCACATGGCTTCTCACAAACTACAAACAGGACTTCTTATGACTTTCTTTCTCCAATGTCTTTCTTCTTGTCACTCTTCCATAAAGGGCAGATTTGTGGAGAACAAATAGTTGTCCTGTGGACAGACTCTCCCCCCTGAGCTGTGGATCTCTGCAGCTCCTCCAGAGTTACCATGGACCTCTTGGCTATTCTCTGATGAATGCTCTCCTTGCCCGGCCCGGTCAGTTTAGGTGGGCGGCCATGTCTTGGTAGGTTTGTAGTTGTGCCATACTCTTTCCATTTTCCGATGATGGATTGAACAGAGCTCCGTGAGATGGTCAAAGCTTGGGAGATTTATTATAACCTAACCCTGCTTTATACTTCTCCACAACTTTATCCCTGACCTGTCTGGTGTGTTCCTTGGCCTTCATGATGCTGTTTGTTCACTAAGGTACTCTAAAAAACCTCCAAGGGCTTCACAGAACAGCTGCATTTATACCGAGATTACATGACACACAGGGGGACTCTATTTACTAATTAGGTGACTTCTGAAGGCAATTGGTTCCTCTAGATTTTAGTTAGGGGGATCAGAGTAAAGGGGGCTGAATACAAATCCCCCCCCCACACTTTTCACATATTTATTTGTATCATTTATAGACATGTGCAATTCGTTTCGTTTTTTCTCGTTTTTCGTTTTTTTTTCGTTATTTTCTTTTGTTCGTTTTCGTACGAATGAACGAATCGTTCGAATCGTACGAATCCGAAAAACAACGAAAATCCGAAAAAAACAAATTAGAAACAACGAATGTACTAATGAAGAAAATCCGAAAAACGAAAACGAACGAAAAAATTCGTACATTCGTAACTTTTTTTTTTTTTTTGAATTGGTCATTTTCCGTGTCCCTTACAATGGTGCTGCCAAACGTGCTTCGAATGGATTGAACAAAAAAATTCGTACATTCGTAACTTTTTTTTCGATTCGTAACTTTTTTTTTCGATTCGTAACTTTTTTTTTCGATTCGTAACTTTTTTTTATTTTTATTTTTTTGATTTGTAGTTTTCTGTGTCTCTATTGAACAAAAAAATTTGTACATTCGTAACTTTTTTTTCGATTCGTAACTTATTTTTTTTCCATTCGTAAATTATTAAAATGTAATAATAGCATACACATTCCACTTGACCCTCCCTTCTAGATTGTAAGCTCCAACGAGCCGGGCCCTCTGATCCCTCCTGTATTGATTTGTATTGTAATTGTACTGTCTGCCCTCATGTTGTAAAGCGCTGCGCAAACTGTTGGCGCCATATAAATCCTGTATAATAATAATAATAATAATAATAATAATACACATTACATAAAATTATGAATTATGCTCCCATTACGAATCTACAAATGTTACGAATGTTACGAATGTACGAATAAATACGAATGCGTCCGAAAATTAAACGAACGAAAAAACGAATCAACGAAAAAATAACTCTAACGAATGTACGAATCGTTACGCATACGAACACCGAGGACTTACGAATGTACGAATTGTTACGAATACGAACACCGAAGACTTACGAATGTACGAATTGTTACGAATACGAACACCGAAGACTTACGAATGTACGAATCGTTACGAATCAACGGAAACGAAAAAAACGAAACTAAAAAAAATGATTTTTTTTTCGGAAACGAAAAAAAAACGAAACGAGAAAAAAAGAATTTTTTTTGTTGTGCACATGTCTAATTATTTATCATTTTCCTTCCACTTCACAATTATGTGTCACTTTGTGTTGGTCTATCAAATAAAATCCCAATAAAATACATTTATGTTTTTGTTTGTAACATTAGAAAATGTGGGGAATGTCAAGGGGTGTGAATACTTTTTCAAGGCGCTGTAGATCTCTATTTCACATTCTCTTCCAATCCTCCACACACCTTTGTGTTCTCTGGTAATCAATACATTCCGGGTCCCCATCGGATGGATCTTCCCTTGTAGACTGGAATATGGCATTTCGGAAGTAATTTATTAAGAAAAAGCTGCACTTTAATTTGGTCCTCCCGCCCCGACTTAAAGGACATTGAAGTGTACATGAGAGAGGGGCAGCGGCTCTCCATCACTCCAGCAGCCGGTATGAATCTGATTATTAAGCCGCGCCAACGTCTCTGGAGCATTGTAGATCCGCATGATGACAGGGGAGCCGGGAAATCAGGACACGGGGGCCACCCTGCACCGAGCAAGACCCGCTCTATGTCACCGAATGTAGATTAATGCGACCTCTCTGCGGCTCGGCACCTCCGCGCTGCGCCCTCCCAGTCCCCGGGTCCACGAGCGGGGCACATATTTCCATTTAGATGCCGATTCCGACTCGGCGGCCTCGTCTCCTCTGAATCTCTTTACCGCAGGAAAGTGGAAGAATAGCAAAGCGTTTCCCCCTCACCCGGGGACTCGGCGCGCTCCCACTTTACCTCTGATATATTTTTCACAGCAGGCCTCTCATTCACTTATTAAAATAAAGGTTTTCTTCTTGTGGTTGAGTGAATCCGGCAGCTGAGCAGAAAATAGCCGAGCTAAATTATTCTCTGTACCGGGGAAAGAATATCGTCTTATTTAAGTCTTCCGAACGGACCTCAAAATTACGGCAGAAATGAGAGATTTGATGGTGAGAAAACATGGAGGTCTTATGCCCCAGTACACACGGTCAGAAAATCCGACCACAAAATCCATCGGATTTTGTCCGACAGATTTTGTCCGACACTGGTGTTGCGTACACGCGGTCGGACAAAGTTGTCGGAAAATCCGATCGTTCTGAACGTGGTGACGTTCGTTGCGTACGACGGGACTACGTAGAGGCTAGTAGCCAATAGCTTTGGTCTTGTAATGTGATCTGAGCATGCGTGGCACTTTGTCCGTCGGAATTCGCTACACACGATCGGAATTGGTGTGATCGGACTTTGTTGTCGGAAATTTTTTAGAGCAGGAGATAAAACTTTGTCCGTCGGACAATACGATGGAAAATGTCAGATGGAGCCCACACACGGTCGGAATTTCCGACAACATTGTCCGATAGGACAGAATCCATCGGAAAATCCGACCGTGTGTACGGGGCTTTAGAGGGGATCTTCGCTCTTTAGGCCTTGGCGCAGAGCTCACAGCTAATCTGCGGGATAGAAATGACATTTTGGCGTATTCTGCATTAGACAAGACATGTGCACAATAGAAAAATTTGTTTAGTTTCGTTTCGTTTCTTTCGTTTCCGTTGATTCGTAACGATTCGTAATTTCGTAAGTCGTCGGCGTTCGTATTTCGTAACGATTCGTATTTTCGTAAGAGTTATTTTTTCGTTGATTCGTTTTCCCGTTAGTTTAATTTTCGTTTATTCGAAATTCGGACGCATTCGTATTTTCGTAGATTTAGTTACATTCGTACTTTCGTTAGATTGATTTATTCGTACTTTCGTAACATTGTTTTCCTAGATTCGTAATCGGAGCATAATTCATAATGTTATGTAATGTGTATGCTATTATTACATTGTAAGAGACACGGAAAATTACGAATCGAAAAAAAAAGTTACGAATGTACGAATTTTTTCGTTCAATCCATTCGAAGCACGTTAAGCAGCGCCGTTGTAAGAGACACGGAAAATTACGAATCGAAAAAAAAAAAAAAAAAAGTTACGAATGTACGAATTTTTTCGTTCAATCCATTCGAAGCACGTTAAGCAGCGCCATTGTAAGAGACACGGAAAATTACGAATCGAAAAAAAAAAAAAAAAAGTTACGAATGTACGAATTTTTTCGTTCAATCCATTTCGAAGCACGTTAAGCAGCGCCATTGTAAGAGACACGGAAAATTACCAATTCAACAAAAAAAAAGTTACGAATGTACGAATTTTTTCGTTCAATCCATTCGAAGCACGTTAAGCAGCGCCATTGTAAGAGACACAGAAAATTACGAATCGAAAAAAAAAAGTTACGAATGTACGAATTTTTTCGTTCAATCCATTCGAAGCGCGTTAAGCAGCGCCATTGTAAGAGACACAGAAAATTACGAATCGAAAAAAAAAAGTTACGAATGTACGAATTTTTTTCGTTCAATCCATTCAAAGCACGTTAAGCAGCGCCATTGTAAGAGACGCGGAAAATTACGAATCGAAAAAAAAAAAAAGTTACGAATGTACAAATTTTTTCGTTCAATCCATTCGAAGCACGTTAAGCAGCGCCATTGTAAGGGACACGGAAAATTACGAATCGAAAAAAAAAAAAATTACGAATGTACAAATTTTTTCGTTCAATCCATTCGAAGCACGTTAAGCAGCGCCATTGTAAGAGACACGGAAAATTACCAATTCAACAAAAAAAAAGTTACGAATGTACGAATTTTTTCGTTCAATCCATTCGAAGCACGTTAAGCAGCGCCATTGTAAGAGACACAGAAAATTACGAATCGAAAAAAAAAAGTTACGAATGTACGAATTTTTTCGTTCAATCCATTCGAAGCACGTTAAGCAGCGCCATTGTAAGAGACACAGAAAATTACGAATCGAAAAAAAAAAAGTTACGAATGTACGAATTTTTTCGTTCAATCCATTCGAAGCGCGTTAAGCATCGCCATTGTAAGAGACACGGAAAAATTACGAATCGAAAAAAAAATAAATAAAAAGTTACGAATGTACGAATTTTTTCGTTCAATCCATTCGAAGCACGTTAAGCAGCGCCATTGTAAGAGACACGGAAAATTACCAATTCAACAAAAAAAAAGAAGTTACGAATGTACGAATTTTTTCGTTCATTTTGATTTTCGTTGTTCCTGTTTTAGTTTTTCGGATTTTCTTCTTTCGTAGTTTCGTTGTTTCTAATTTGGTTATTTCGGATTTTCGTTGTTTTTCGTATTCGTTCGATTCGAACATTCGTTAAAATTTTTAGCGAATCATTCGTTCATTCGTACGATAACGAATGAACGAATATAACGAATTTTAACGAAAAACAAAAAAAAAAAAAAACGAAACGAATTGCACATGTCTATTCTGCATTTCAAGGACAGTATGGATGACTTTTGCCGCGTGCACGCGGTCGTAATTCTCGTCGGAAAAAGCTCTGATGGTTTTCCCGTCGGAATTCTGACGGAATTTCGCTCAGACTGTCTTGCCTACACACGGTCACACCAAATTCCGACGGTCAGTAACACCGCGACATACAACATGTTCGACAGCACTATAAAAGGGAAGTTTAATGCTTCCGAGAATGCGTCGAATTGTTTCCGAGCATGCGTCGGAATTTTGCGTGTCGGAATTGCAAACACACGATCGAAAAATCCGATAAAAAAGATTTCCGTCGGAAAAATTAAGTACAGGTTCTCAATCCAAAGTCCGTCGGAAATGCCGACAGAAAAAGACCGATGGGCGTACACACGGGGGGAAAATCCGATGAAAAGCTCCCATCAGAAATTCCCACCGTGTGTACGCGACATTAGGCATTTAGATTTGCAATTAGGCGTGAAGGGGTTCAACTCCTGGACGATGGGTGCATGGACATGTAAACATGGGGACACCTAGATTCGAGGAGAATAAACATGTTTTTAGGCTAAAAATGTCTCGTGGTTACAGGACCTCAACAAATCAACTAGGTTTATGACCAATGAGAACTGCATGAGGCACTCAAACTGCTCCTCTTTGTTCACGAGAACCTTCAGATCACACACATGGAATTGTGAATGAATGAATAACTTGTATATTGCTACATATGAGAACTAAGTCGCTTTTGCCACCAGTGTCCATCTGGATCTTCAGAAGAGGTGGTCTTGAGCTTCTTCCTGAAGGCCAGATGGTTTTTTTCCGAGTGGATGTCCGCGGGTAGAGCGTTCCATAGCCGAGGTCCTTGGACTACGAACCTTTGTTCGCCTTTCGATTTATAACAAATCTTGGAGATGTGGAGGAGGTTCTGGTTGGTTGACCGGAGGGAGCGACCTGGGGTGGAGTGTTTTATTTTGTCGCAAAAGAATTGCGGGGCTTTTCCTTGTGTAGCACTAACCCCCGAAGGAGCTGCTGGTTTTATTGGGCTTACCGTTACCTTCTTCACCTCGTCTCCGTCTAGGGGTTCCCGTGGTAGATGGCCTAAAGAAATGTAGAAACTGACACTTTATCTTTTTTGTGTTATTTATTGAAAAAAAGATAAAACAGTCTCTCAAAAATGTAGGGTAGAGGGTTAGGGTGAAGTTCAGGTACTTTGGTACTGCAAAGTCATAAAGTCTCTCACTATAGAAATCCAGAGAGCAACTGCCTCACAACTGGATTATCACAACCCCGGATAGACCTTCTCTCACTAGGCCCTGCAGCCGGTGAAGTGTTAGGTAGAGCAAAGTCTCTGCCACAGACTTGGGTGTAACTGAGGGACTTAGACAAATTTAGAGAGCTATCATACGGTACCAGTATCTTGCAGCCGGTCCGCCGATACCGTATAGATGTGTAGAGTGTAGATCCACTTAGTGTCCTTCAACTGAGCCTCCAGGCTCCTTCTGGGAAACCAGCCTTAGTGCATGGCCCTCTCCCGAAGAGTCCTCCCCTGGATGCTTCTCCAGTTGCTGGGCCTCTCCTAGCCGAGACGGCACCGGACCAGCTTTTTAATTCTTTAGGACCTGACATCCATTCAGGCCTGTCCCTGCAGTTGCTTTGCCTCGGGCTATCCAGCCCAGAGACTCGAAATTGCATGGATCCTCACCCCAGGCCAGGAGGGCCATGAGGACTGGTCAGGAGGACCAGCACCAAACAGACAGAAGATGGCTTCTGGACCGGAACCCAGAAACACGTTATCTCAGTACCTTAAATACCACCTCCCAGAAGCACAGCGGGACAAACACTCCCACTTGGCTGGTTCAGAGAGAAAGAAGAGTATCCAACACACCTGACCAAACTGCGTTCCCATACTTGCCAGCGGGGACAGCGACACCCGCGGCCAAGTAGGTACTGAAACCATAATTTAGCATTATTAGCCCTAAAACCCAACTGTGGTTCCGGGAACATTAACTTTGAAAAAAAACATAGCGCGTGCTCGTCAGGAGCCCCGGCGATACACTTGTGTACATTTGTGAATGAGGCAGAGGGCCTTGAATGTAACCCGGTCCTTCAAGGCTAGCCATTGGAGGGTCCTCCATTGTGGACGAGGCCAGCATTCTACGGCAAGATACACAGACTATATCTCTCTATTGTACCGATTTAGAAGGACAAGCGGACCCTGCGCAGACAGCTGGCTATTGTCTCAAAGATTGGAGGACATTGTGTGAGAACTTGTTAATAAAATGTCGACCTACGAGTAACTGTCTGGAAAGAAATGACACATTTTTAAGAGTTATCATATAAAACTTGATATAATTGGGGCATTTCTGGAAAAGACTAAAAGAAATGTAAGTTTCAAGACACTTGTCCATCCAGATGTATATATATATATATATCCAGGGTGAAATACCATATTATCTGAAGGAGCACTAAAAAGGAAAAACCATCTCATTCGATTTTTGGATTGTTGTATTCTTAAGCAATATTGTCGGAATGTGTGTGTTACAGTGTAGCCATAATCAAGTGGTGGTTTAAGCATGCAAATTATTTTTTTTCTCTATGGGTATCCTTAATATTTTAATTACAGGCTGATATAGATTAAAGTACACCTCTTTATTAGACATGTGCACTGACAAAAAATCGTTCATTTTCGTTTCATTCGTTTTTTTGCTTTTTTCGGAAGTTCAGAAAATTCGGAAAACCGAAAATTGGGAACTTTTCGGATTTCCGAAATTTCGAATTTTCGAATTCCCGAAATTCCGAATTTCAAATTTTCGGATTTCGGATTTCCGAATTTCGAATTTTCGGATTTCCGAAATTCTGAATTTTCGGATTTCAAATTTTCGGATGTCCAAATTATCGAATTTCCGAATTTTGGATTTTCGGTTTTTCGGATTTCCGAATTTTCGGTCTTTCGGAACTCCGAATTTTCGGACTTTCGGAACTCCGAATTTTCGGACTTTCTGAGCCCTGCACTCTTTGCCTTTCCTTATCCTGAGCCCTGCACTCTTTGCCTTTCCTTCTCCTGACCCCTGCCGCATACACACGGTCGTAATTTCCGATGGAAACAGTCCGATGGGAGCTTTTCGTCGGATTTTCCAACCGTGTGTACGCCCATCGGTCTTTTTCTGTCGGGAATTTCCGACGGACTTTGAATTGAGAACCTGTTCTCAATTTTTCAGACGGAAAATCTTTCTATCGGATTTTCTGATCGTGTGTATGCAATTCCGACACGCAAATTCCGACGCATGCTCGGAAACAATTAGAATGTACCGCACCAAGTGTAGGGGTCAGGAGAATGTACCGCACCAAGTGTAGGGGTCAGGAAAAGGAAAGGCAAATTCCGCATACACACGATCAGAATTCTCGTCGGAAAAAACGACTGACAGTTTTTCCAATGGAATTCCGATGGAATTCCGCTCAAACTGTCTTGCCTACACACGATCACACCAAATTCCGACGGTCAATAACACAGCGGCATACAACACGTTCGACAGCACTATAAAAGGGAAGTTTAATGCTTCTGAGCATGCGTCGAATTGTTTCCGAGCATGCGTCGGAATTTTGCGTGTCGGAATTGCATACACACGATCGGAAAATCCGATAGAAAGATTTTCCGTCGGAAAAATTGAGAACAGGTTCTCAATCCAAAGTCCGTCGGAAATTCCGACAGAAAAAGACCGATGGGCGTACACACGGTCGGAAAATCCGATGAAAAGCTCCCATCGGACTGTTTCCATCGGAAATTCCGACCGTGTGTACGCGGCAAAAGAGTGCAGGGGTCAGGAGAAGGAAAGGCAAAGAGTGCAGGGCTCAGAAGACGGTAACACAGAGTGCAAGAGAATGTAACGTACAGAGTGCAGGGCTCAGGAAAAGGTAACCCAGAGTGCAGGGATCAGGAGAAGGTAACACAAAGTGCAGAAGAAGGTAACACAGAGAGTGCAGGGGTCAGGAGAAGGTAACACAAAGTGCAGAAGAAGGTAACACAGAGAGTGCAGGGGTCAGGAGAAGGAAAGGCAAAGAGTGCAGGGCTCAGGAGAAGGAAAGGCAAAGAGTGCAGGGCTCAGAAGACGGTAACACAGAGTGCAGGAGAAGGTAACGCAGAGAGTGCAGGGGTCAGGAGAAGGTAACACAGAGAGTGCAGGGGTCAGGAGAAGGTAACACAGAGAGTGCAGGGGTCAGGAGAAGGTAACACAGAGAGTGCAGGGGTCAGGAGAAGGTAACACAGTGCAGGAGAAGATAACATACAGAGTACAACTAAAACTACCCCCTCCTCTCAGTACAAATCCCAAACCAATCCTCCCCAGTACAGATCTCCTCCTACAGCCCTAAATCCCTCCCACAGTACAGACCCTTCCCCCAGAACACACTCCCACCTCCCAGTGCGCTCTCTTTTTGTCATGTGACCAGAGTTAAAAGCTAGGACCTCCCTTGGCTCTGAGCTGCCAGTGACAGGCAGGCAGAGGCACTGCAGCACCGCCCAAACAAAAAAATAATGAAGGGCACCCATGGCCCCAGCGGTGTCTATGAAAGTCACGTGATTGTGAGCTTCTTCTCTCTCTGAGAAAAGGATGGCACCTACAATGGGTAGAGACGTCACATTACCAGTAATAAGGGGGTTCTTAGGCCACGGCCGTACGAAATGCAGAGCCATGGCTGGGCCCAGTCATCGGTGAACATGTTATCCGATGGATGCGCCTTTAATATTCTCTCTGAATGATGCCTCCTCATCCCTACAATGTCATTTTTCAGTTCCTGCTCTCGCTTAGCATAACAAAAACAGTAAGACTAAGACAAGTGTATTTTAATGCAGACATGATTCCGCTCACATCCAATCCTGACCCCAGATGCCATTAATTTCGCTGGATGCCGCGCACCGCACGGCATGATTATTCTCCGCCTGTACCAGAAAGACGGAAAGCTGCAAGCCAAAAGAAGACAGAGCGGGGATGATTTGCAAAATATTTTAAACAATGGAAACGTTCCAGAAACGAGGGCCTGTCTTCTCCCGATGGCAACAATGAAATGCGAGAGATAACCGGCGAGGCCGATCGATGCGCGAGAATGGCTGGCGATCAATAAACCTTCGCTTAATTGTGACTGCTTATTCAAAGGCTCTTAAATATATTATTAATGGGGAATTGCTTTAAAATTGCTCCATTTGAGCAATGTCATTCAAGCCCAATTCAATACGTTACAAACAAACTGTCAAGAAACGCGCTTCGTATAACTTATCTGGAGTGAGTAAAACTGCGCTGAGGAACAAAGAGAGCCAGGATAATAGTCATCTCTGTAGAAAACACGGCCCCAAAATGCGGGTATTGAGCGAAACATTGCGAAATAATTGCACAGGAACTAAAAGAGGTAATGTGGAAGGGTAATTACAATGAGCTACAAGAGCCTCTCCGGACCGCCATCATTGTCTGGAAACGCCTTGGAAGATGTGGTTGGTGGTGGGAGAGCTTTAATGTTGAGCCAGAGGGCCATATGTGAAGTGATGGGTGGAAACGTCAAATTCCAAATCATCCCCGCTCTGTCTTCAGAGTGATGGGTATCTTTAGAGATACATGACTAGGGTATAAAAGATGTCTGCGATCTTCCTACTGAAACTTTCCTAGGACCATCCTACCTACAACCCCCTACGGACCCCTCCCATCTCGTCCTCTTTACCAATCAGGTCAGTCTCCCTACTTCTTGAATTCTTCAACGTTTCTGAACTGTCTACTCATGTCTTCCCCTCCCCTTTTAACTCAGTCATGCTGCCCCTCCATCTATTTATTCAGGATTTTTAATCCAGGCCTTACTTGTAGCAACAGAATTGTCCAAGACCGAATGCTCAGCCAGTGCACCAAAGCCCCATCCTACAATGCGCTATTGAGCAAAACATGTCCTTCAGCACTTATGCCGCGTACACACGGTCGGAATTCTCGTCGGAAAAAGCTCTGATGGTTTTCCCGTCGTAATTCCGACAGAATTTCGCTCAAACTGTCTTCCCTTCACGCGGTCACACCAAATTCCGATGGTCAGTAACACAGCGGCATAAAACACATTCGACAGCACTATAAAAGGGAAGTTCAATGCTTCTGAGCATGCGTCGAATTGTTTCCGAGCATGCCTCGGAATTTTGCATGTCAGAATTGCATACACACAATCGGAAAATCCGATAGAAAGGTTTTCCGTCAGAAAAATTGAGAACAGGTTCTCAATCCAAAGTCCGTCGGAAATTCCGACAGAAAAAGACCGATGGGCGTACACACGGTCGGAAAATCCGATGAAAAGCTCCCATCGGACTGTTTCCATCAGAAACATGTCCTTCAGCACTTAGTGGGTTCTCCTCAACTGTTAGGTGTGGCTGTCAAGTCACCAGAGACCAGGTGACAGGTGCACTCAGTAGGAGTCGGAAGTGCACCGCTAGGTAGTGGACCTTAGGACTGACTGCTGCGGATTGTACCCAGGGAGATTCAGGACACAGGTCTACTGGATCACTAACACAGATCCCAGTGGGAGCTAGAGCATAGATTCCCCAGGGCGCGGAGTCTAAGAGCCAGCAGGTGTTCGCCAGAGCCTCCAGTGGTGAGGATGGACTTCGCTGCAGTCTGGCTCCAGGTCGCGGCCCCTAGGGTCTCACAGCTCACAGTAGACTACAGGAGAAGGAAGCAGCAGGCTGGAACGACAAGGATAGTAAGGGGATAAGGCAGAGGTCAGGGCAACTAGCAGACAGGAACAACAGAGTACACGCCAAAGGCTCAGGGTCACAGGCAGACAGGGATGGTCGGGGACATGCCAAAGGGTCAAGGTCACAAGCAGACAGGAATCGTTGAGAACACGCCAAGGTCGGTAACAGAGACAAACGTAATGCACACGGCAAGCAGGAACCAGGAAGCCAAACACACCACGGATACACAATGGTTGATCAGCACCACTGGCTTGCAGTGCACAGGTTAATATAGGGTTCCCTGAAAGGGCCTGGGGTGGAGCCATGCTTAGAGGAGAGGTTATAAAAACCACCAGGTGGAAGTGGCTGGCCGCTTAGTCCGAACACATGAGGAGAGGTAAGCAAACAGAGGAAGATTACTGCATAACCATGATAGTGGCCTGCACCCCATTGTCTATGAAGACTGCTAGAAAATAGTAATCTTCGAACACGGCCCACAATGTGGGTTTGAGTGAAAAATTGTGGAATAACTGCACAGAAACTGGAAGAGATAAGATGGAACGGTAATTACAAAGAGCTACAAGAGCCTCTCCTGACCACCATCATCATCATCATTGTCTGGAAACGCCTTGGAAGATGTGGTTGGCGGTGGGAGAGCTTTAATGTTGAGCCAGAGGGCCATATGTGAAGTGATGGGTGGAAACGTCAAATTGCAAATCCTTCCGCTCTGACTACAGAGTGATGGGTATCTTTAGAGATACATGACTAGGGTATAAAAGATGTCTGCCGTCTTCCTACTGAAACTTTCCTAGGACCATCCTACCTACAACCCCCTACCGACCCCTCCCGTCTCCTCCACTTTACCAACCAGGTCAGTATCCCTCCTTCTTGGATCCTTCAATGTTTCTGAACTGTCTTCCCCTCCTCTTTTAACTCAGCCATGCTGCCCCTCCATCTATTTTTTCAGGATTTTTAATCCAGGCCTTTCTTGTAGCAACAGGATTGTCCAAGACTGAATGCTCAGCCAGTGCACCAAAGCCACCAAAGCCCCATCCTTTGGAACTTAGTGGGTTCTTCTCAACTGTCAGGAGTGATCTGTGCCATATTGTCTACAAAGACGACTAGATAATAGCCATCTGTGTATAAAGCGAGGCCCTACAATGTGCTATTGAGTGAAACATGTCCTTCAGCACTTAGTGGGTTCTCCTCAACTGTCAGGTGTGGCCTGCACCCCATTGTCTATGAAGACTGCTAGAAAATAGTAATCTTTAAACACGGCCCACAATGTGGGTTTGAGTGAAAAATTGTGGAATAACTGCACAGAAACTGGAAGAGATGAGATGGAACGGTAATTACAGCTACAGCGCTACAAGAGCCTCTCCTGACCACCATCATCATCATTGTCTGGAAACGCCTCGGAAGATGTGGTTGGCGGTGGGAGAGCTTTACTGTTGAGCCAGAGGGCCATATGTGAAGTGATGGGTGGAAAAGTCAAATTGCAAATCCTTCCGCTCTGTCTACAGAGTGATGGGTATCTTTAGAGATACATGACTAGGGTATAAAAGATGTCTACCGTCTTCCTACTGAAACTTTCCTAGGACCATCCTACCTACAACCCCCTACTGATCCCGCTGGTCTCGTCCACTTTACCAATAAGGATCCTTCAACGTTTCTGAACTCTCTACCCCTGTCTTCCCCTCCCCTTTTAACTCAGCCATGCTGTTCCTCCATCTATTTTTTCAGGATTTTTAATCCAGGCCTTTCTTGTAGCAACAGGATTGTCCAAGACCGAATGCTCAGCCAGTGCACCAAAGCCCCATCCTTTGGAACTTAGTGGGTTCTTCTCAACTGTCAGGAGTGGCCTGTGCCACGTCGTCTACGAAGACGGCTAGATAATGGTCATCTGTGTATTACGCGAGGCCCTACATCTGCTATTGAGCGAAACATGTCCTTCAGCACTTAGTGGGTTCTCCTCAACTGTTAGGTGTGGCCTGCCCCTTATTATATATGAAGACCTCTAGAAAATAGTACTCTTTGTAAAAAACACGGCCTACTATGTACTTTTGAGTGAAAATTTTTGGAATAATTGCACAGAAACTGGAAGAGATAAGATGGAACGGTAATTACGAAGAGCTACAAGAGCCTCTCCCGACCCCATCATCATCATCATTGTCTGGAAACGCCTTGGAAGATGTGGTTGGCGGTGGGAGAGCTTTAATATTGAGCTAGAAGGCCATATGTGAAGTGATAGGTGAAACCGTCATACACATCTTTAGAACAGAGATACATTCTCATAGCAACATGAGTTTCCAAGAAAGCATGCTCAGCCAGTGCACCAAAGCCATGTCCTTTAGCGCTTAGTGGGTTCTCTTCAAGGGGGTGTCTATGATTCAACCCCATCACTCTGCAGATCAAACTTCACCCAAAGACCTTGTGGCTCAGTTTAGAAGAAGATACATTCTCCTAGCAACAGGAGTGTCCAAGACCGGATGTTCAGCCAGTGCGTCAAAGCCACATCCTTCAGCGCTTAGTGTGTTCTCCTCAACTGTCAGGAGTGGCCTTCACCACATTATCTACAAAGACCGCTCGTTAATAGTCACCTTTGTATAAAACGCTGCCCTACAATGCACTATTGAGTGAAACACTGTGGAATAAATTCGGGACTCTTTGGGTCCAGAGACCCCAATTTTGGCTGCAGCTAGGGGGCATCTAGGAACCCTTAACTACCAAGTTTAAAGTTTGGGGGACCTATGGCTGCAAATGGGCACAGTGAGGCTGAAAATGGGCACAGTGAGGCTGAAAATGGGCACAGTGAGGCTGAAAATGGGCATTGTTGACCGTCTTTTCCACTTACAGTAGCTGCGCATTTCTCACCCTAGGCTTATACTCGAGTCAATACGTTTTCCCAGTTTTTTGTGTTAAAATTAGGTGCCTCGGCTTATATTCGGGTCGGCTTATACTGGAGTATATACGGTATATGCATTACGTTATATGTTCATGATTTTTTTGCATTCTATTTTGTTGTAATAAAGAGGCTGCTATGGCCATTGGACTCCAAAAAGGAATGTGTCCTCTGGTCAATTATTGGTAAGGAATTTAGAGGGGTTGATGGCTTTGTAGGAAACGGTAGCCTCAATAATATGCACATCCTTTAGTCATGTCATACCCCACAGATGATGGAGACAATAGAACTTCTGTGCATGCAGCAGTTACATCATCGGTGGCCACCCAATGTCCTTATAGATGGTGGAGGACACAGGATCCTGGACCCGTCATTGCTGTGTATACTTGCAGATTATGGCAGAAGCTTATCCCCTAAAAAAAAAATTACCAATAAAATTACCTTCCACTTTAATTACCGGATAACTGGATGAAACTGACGCGTTTTATCTCCAGAGTTCATCTTTTAACTGCCGAAATCCATCCGTCGGTGAATCAGATCTTCCATGAAATGATGAGCCCAGACATACATGGTAATAAAGGGCCATCTCTACAGCTCCATATTTTTTTTCCTTCCTTTTTTTTATATATTTTATTGTTTCAGATTATTAATCTTTATTTACTCTGCGCTGTATTGCACTAATATGTGCCGCGGCCGTGTAAAGTGCGGGCTGATATTATAAAGCGCGCAGAGATATGGTTTTTGTTGTTGGTTGGGACTTTGTTGGTTTTATGAAGCGTCAAAGTGATTTCACCCTCCAGCTATCTGAAAAACATGAATATGAATGTCAGAGGGCCCACCCAAATCCAAAAGTCAGGGGGCCCGCCCAAATCTAGAAGTCAGGGGACCCGCCCAAATCTAGAAGTCGGAGGGGCCCCCCCAAGGTGCTTGGAGTATCTTGGCATGCGGTAGGAGTACCTTAGGGCTGCCTGTGAACCTGGAAGTCAGAAGGCCCGCCAAATCTGGAAGTCAAAAGGGTCAGTCCACCGAACTGCGAACCTGAAAGTCAGAGGGACCCCCCCAAATCTAGAAGTTGAAGGGCCTGCCCACCTCGGACGCTTGGAGTATCTTGGCGTGCAGTGGGAGTACCTTGGCGCCTGTGAATCTGAAAGTCAGAGGGCCCACCCAAATCCAGAAGTCAGGGGGCACGCCCAAATCTAGAAGTTGGAGGGGGCCCCCCAAGACGCTTGGAGTATCTTAGCATGCGGTAGGAGTACCTTGGGGCTGCCTGCGAACCTGGAAGTAAGAGGGCCCGCCCAAATCTGGAAGTCGAAAGGGCCAGCCCACCCCACTGCGAACCTGAAAGTCAGGGGGACCCCCCAAATCTAGAAGTCGAAGGGCCAGCCCACCCCACTGCAAACCTGAAAGTCAAAGGGACCCCCCCAAATCTAGAAGTTGAAGGGCCTGCCTACCTCGGACGCTTAGAGTATCTTAGCGTGCAGTGGGAGTACCTTGGCACCTGTGAATCTGAAAGTCAGAGGGCCCACCCAAGACGCTTGGAGTATCTTGGCATGCGGTAGGAGAACCTTGGGGCTGCCTGCGAACCTGGAAGTCAGAGGGCCCGCCCAAATCTGGAAGTCAAAAGGGCCAGCCCACCCCACTGCGAACCTGAAAGTCAGAGGGACCCCCCCAAATCTAGAAGTTGAAGGGCCTGCCCATCTCGGACGCTTGGAGTATCTTGGCGTGCAGTGGGAGTACCTTGGTGCCCGTGAATCTGAAAGTCAGAGGGCCCACCAAAATCCAGAAGTCAGGGGGCCCGCCCAAATCTAGAAGTTGGAGGGGGCCCCCCCCAAGACGATTGGAGTATCTTGGCATGCGGTAGGAGAACCTTGGGGCTGCCTGCGAACCTGAAAGTCAGAGGGCCCACCCAAATCTGGAAGTTGAAAGGGCCAGCCCACCCCACTGCGAACCTGAAAGTCAGAGGGACCCCCCCAAATCTGGAAGTTGAAGGGCCTGCCCACCTCGGACGCTTAGAGTATCTGGGCGTGCAGTGGGAGTACCTTGGCGCCTGTGAATCTGAAAGTCAGAGGGCCCACCCAAATCCAGAAGTCAGGGGGCCCACCCAAATCCAGAAGTCAGGGGGCCCGCCCAAATCTAGAAGTTGGAGGGGGCCCCCCCAAGATGCTTGGAGTATCTTGGCATGCGGCAGGAGAAATCTTGGGGCTGCCTGCGAACCGGGAAGTCAGAGGGCCCGCCCAAATCTGGAAGTCGAAAGGGCCAGCCCACCCCACTGCGAACCTGGAAGTCAGAGGGACCCCCCAAATCTAGAAGTTGAAGGGCCTGCCCACCTCGGACGCTTAGAGTATCTGGGCGTGCAGTGGGAGTACCTTGGCGCCCGTGAATCTGAAAGTCAGAGGGCCCACCCAAATCCAGAAGTCAGATGGAGACAATAGAACTTCTGTGCATGCAGCAGTTACATCATTGGTGGCCACCCAATGTCCTTATAGATGGTGGAGGACACAGGATCCTGGACCCGTCATTGCTGTGTATACTTGCAGATTATGGCAGAAGCTTATCCCCTAAAAAAAAAAAAAAAAAAAAAGTTACCAATAAAGTTACCTTCCACTTTAATTAATGGATAACTGGATGAAACTGACGCGTTTTATCTGAGTTCATCTTTTAACTGCCGAAATCCATCCGTCGGTGAATCAGATCTTCCATAAAATGATGAGCCCAGACATACATGGTAATAAAGGGCCATCTCTACAGCTCCATATTTTTTTTCCTTCCTTTTTTTATATATTGTATTGTTTCAGATTATTAATCTTTATTTACTCTGCGCTGTATTACACTAATATGTGCCGCGGCCGTGTAAAGTGCGGGCGGATATTATAAAGCGCGCAGAGATATGTTTTTTGTTGTTGGTTGGGACTTTGTTGGTTTTATGAAGCATCAAAGTGATTTCACCCTCCAGCTATCTCCAGAAGTAATTCTGCTCGGGACATGAAGTGTGCTCGCCAACAATAGCGCTACGCCATCGGCGGCGGGGAGGAAACAAATAAGATGCGAGTCTCCCTCCCGCTGCCACGAGCTAATATTGTTCTTTGTCATTCATATTCATGTTTTTCAGATGGAAATAATTCTGATCTCAGCTGTGAAGAGGCCGCCGCAGAAGTATTTACATTAGGAGCTCGGAGGTAGGTGAGCACCTTAATGTTCTCCGTTACGAGGAGCCAACCCCCGGTCTCGGTAATGGTGGAGCGCTGTATATGTGGACCCCCCGATGGGACAATCATGGAGAATCATAACCCAGTCACATATAAAAATCTATCGTTTAACCCCTTTGTGATTGGAGGTCGTTGGTGCCGTCCTGAGTCATTCCTATCAGAGGACCCATTTACACCGACGTGGTAGGTTGCACCAGGCATGTGATCAGGGGCACACACGGGGGTCTTAAGTTGCCCCTTCATCTTTGCCAAAAAGTTCAATTTATCTGAAAAGCCCCATCAATAAATAGGTTTGCAGTGGGGTGGGCGGGCCCTCCGACTTCCAGGTTCGCAGGCAGCCTAAAGGTACTCCCACCACACGCCAAGATACTCCAAGCGTCTTGGGGGGGGGGGGGCCTCTCCAACTTCTAGAGAGTGTCCGAGATGGGCAGGCCCAAGGTACTCCCACCTCACGCCAAGATACTCCAAGCGTATGACCATTGACCATGTTAGCTCTTTGGGCATACCATGTACGCCATGGGCAGGGCTTGAGGGCAGTACCGGGACAGGTTCGTTCAGCGCTTCCTGGGCAAGGATGCGGAACTACGCTCTCTCCCCCAATCCTAGTGCTTGCCATAGAATGGGTGTACCGCCTTGTGCCCATTCACTGCCCCCTTGCACCAACTGTCTATGGTTGGCATGGAGCGTGCACTGTACCTTGGTATCCATTTTCTTGGATAGCTGTCAAAGCAGACATGAAGCTACAGCCTGGCCCTGTATATGAACCACTGCTCTAGAGCTTGGGTGCAGTTAGGGCCCCCCCCCCCCACACAGCTGTGCCCACGGCAGCTTCCCCTCCTGCCCGCCCCTTGTTCTGGTCCTGCTTGTGGGGACACAATGGCAACCCCGCCCATGCTTCAGGGGGCTTGTGCAAACATCACAATAGGTTGTGCACTGCGTGGCTGGGGAAAAGCACTTGCCCCATCACCCTATGTATCAGTAAACTCAGAGGGCCCAGGTGAGCCGGGCAGGGGCCCGCCCAGGCCCTCTGAGATTCTGGTTTCACCTGCATAAGGTGACGGGGCAAGACCTTTCCCCCAGCGACGCACTCTCTGCTCAGCCCCCACGCCCAACCCAGTACAGCTTCTTCCTCCCCACGCTGCTCAGCCCAGTTCAACCATGCACATGAACACGAGATGTGCCGTGTATCTTGGCGTGCCTTGGGAGTACCTTGGGGCTGCCTGCGAGCCTCGAAGTCAGAGGGCCCGCCCAAATCGGGAAGTCAGAGGGCCCGCCTACCCCACTGCGAACCTGAAAGTCAGAGGACTCCCAAATCTGGAAGTTGAAGGGCCTGCCCATCTCGGACACTTGGAGTATCTTGGCGTGTGGTGGGAGTACCTCGGCCCCTGTGAATCTGAAAGTCAGAGGGCCCACCCAAATCGGGAAGTCAGGGGGCCCATCCAAATCTAGGAGTCGGCGGGGGCCCCCCAAGACCATTGGAGTATCTTGGCGTGCGGTGGGAGTACCTTGGGGCTGCCCGTGAATCTGAAAGTCAGAGGGCCCACCCAAATCCAGAAGTCAGGTGGCCCACCCAATACAGAAGTCAGGGGGCCCACCCAATACAGAAGTCAGGGGGCCCACCCAATACAGAAGTCAGGGGGCCCACCCAAATCGAGAAGTCGGAGACGCTTGGAGTATCCTGGCATGCAGTAAGAGTACCTTGGGGCTGCCTGCAAACCTGAAAGTGAGAGAACCCACCCAAATCTGGAAGTCGAAGGGCGTGCAGTGGGAGTACGTTGGCACGTTGGTACGTTGGCACCTGTGAATCTGAAAGTCAGAGGGCCCACCCAAATCCAGAAGTCAGGGGGCCCGCCCAAATCGAGAAGTCGGAGAGCCCCCCCCCCCCCTCCAAGACGCTTGGAGTATCTTGCCGTGCAGTGAGAGAACCTTCGGGCTGCCTGCGAACCTGGAAGTCAGAGGGCCCACCCAAATCTGGAAGTCGAAGGGCCTGCCCATCTCGGATGCTTGGACTATCTTGGCGTGCCTTGGGAGTACCTTCGGGCTGCCTGCGAACCTGGAAGTCAGAGGGTCCACCCAAATCTGGAAGTTGGAGGGCCAGCCCACCCCACTGCGAACCTGAAAGTCAGAGGACCCCTAAATCTGGAAGTCGAAGGGCCTGCCCATCTCGGATGCTTGGAGTATCTTGGCGTGTGGTGGGAGTATCTTGATGCCCGTGAATCTGAAAGTCAGAGGGCCCACCCAAATCCAGAAGTCAGGGGGCCCGCCCAAATCCAGAAGTCAGGGAGCCCGCCCAAATCCAGAAGTCAAGGGGCCCGCCCAAATCCAGAAGTCAGGGGGCCCGCCCAAATCTAGAAGTCAGGGGGCCCGCCCAAATCTAGAAGTCAGGGGGCCCGCCCAAATCTAGAAGTCAGGGGGCCCGCCCAAATCTAGAAGTCGGAGGGCCCCCCCCAAGAAGCTTGGAGTATCTTGGCGTGCGGTTGGAGTACCTTCGGGCTGCCTGCGAACCTGGAAGTCAGAGGGCCCACCCAAATCTGGAAGTCGAAGGGCCTGCCCATCTCGGATGCTTGGACTATCTTGGCGTGTGGTGGGAGTATCTTGATGCCCGTGAATCTGAAAGTCAGAGGGCCCACCCAAATCCAGAAGTCAGGGGGCCCGCTCCAAATCTAGAAGTCAGGGGGACCGCCCAAATCCAGAAGTCAGGGGGCCCGCCCAAATCCAGAAGTCAGGGGGCCCGCCCAAATCTAAAAGTCAGGGGGACCGCCCAAATCCAGAAGTCAGGGGCCCGCCCAAATCCAGAAGTCAGGGGGCCCGCCCAAATCTAGAAGTCAGGGGGACCGCCCAAATCTAGAAGTCAGGGGGCCCGCCCAAATCTAGAAGTCAGGGGGACCGCCCAAATCTAGAAGTCAGGGGGCCCGCCCAAATCTAGAAGTCGGAGGGGCCCCCCCCAAGAAGCTTGGAGTATCTTGGCGTGCGGTTGGAGTACCTTCGGGTTGCCTGCGAACCTGGAAGTCAGAGGGCCCACCCAAATCTGGAAGTCGAAGGGCCAGCCCACCCCACTGCGAACCTGAAAGTCAGAGGACCCCCCCAAATCTGGAAGTCGAAGGGCCTGCCCATCTCGGATGCTTGGACTATCTTGGTGTGCCTTGGGAGTACCTTCGGGCTGCCTGCGAACCTGGAAGTCAGAGGGCCCACCCAAATCTGGAAGTTGGAGGGCCAGCCCACCCCACTGCGAACCTGAAAGTCAGAGGACCCCCAAATCTGGAAGTCGAAGGGCCTGCCCATCTCGGATGCTTGGAGTATCTTGGCGTGTGGTGGGAGTATCTTGATGCCCGTGAATCTGAAAGTCAGAGGGCCCACCCAAATCCAGAAGTCAGGGGGCACGCCCAAATCCAGAACTCAGGGAGCCCGCCCAAATCCAGAAGTCAAGGGGCCCGCCCAAATCCAGAAGTCAGGGGGCCCGCCCAAATCTAGAAGTCAGGGGGCCCGCCCAAATCTAGAAGTCAGGGGGCCCGCCCAAATCCAGAAGTCAGGGGGCCCGCCCAAATCTAGAAGTCAGGGGGCCCGCCCAAATCTAGAAGTCAGGGGGCCCGCCCAAATCTAGAAGTCGGAGGGGCCCCCCCCAAGAAGCTTGGAGTATCTTGGCGTGCGGTTGGAGTACCTTCGGGCTGCCTGCGAACCTGGAAGTCAGAGGGCCCACCCAAATCTGGAAGTCGAAGGGCCAGCCCACCCCACTGCGAACCTGAAAGTCAGAGGACCCCCAAATCTGGAAGTCGAAGGGCCTGCCCATCTCGGATGCTTGGAGTATCTTGGCGTGTGGTGGGAGTATCTTGATGCCCGTGAATCTGAAAGTCAGAGGGCCCACCCAAATCCAGAAGTCAGGGGGCCTGCCCAAATCTAGAAGTCAGGGGGACCGCCCAAATCCAGAAGTCAGGGGGCCCGCCCAAATCCAGAAGTCAGGGGGCCCGCCCAAATCTAGAAGTCAGGGGGACCGCCCAAATCCAGAAGTCAGGGGCCCGCCCAAATCCAGAAGTCAGGGGGCCCGCCCAAATCTAGAAGTCAGGGGGCCCGCCCAAATCTAGAAGTCAGGGGGACCGCCCAAATCCAGAAGTCAGGGGCCCGCCCAAATCCAGAAGTCAGGGGGCCCGCCCAAATCTAGAAGTCAGGGGGACCGCCCAAATCCAGAAGTCAGGGGCCCTGCCCAAATCCAGAAGTCAGGGGGCCTGCCCAAATCTAGAAGTCAGGGGGACCGCCCAAATCTAGAAGTCAGGGGGCCCACCCAAATCTAGAAGTCAGGGGGCCCGCCCAAATCTAGAAGTCAGGGGGCCCGCCCAAATCTAGAAGTCAGGGGGCCCGCCCAAATCTAGAAGTCAGGGGGACCGCCCAAATCTAGAAGTCAGGGGGCCCGCCCAAATCTAGAAGTCAGGGGGACCGCCCAAATCTAGAAGTCAGGGGGCCCGCCCAAATCTAGAAGTCAGGGGGACCGCCCAAATCCAGAAGTCAGGGGCCCTGCCCAAATCCAGAAGTCAGGGGGCCTGCCCAAATCTAGAAGTCAGGGGGACCGCCCAAATCTAGAAGTCAGGGGGCCCACCCAAATCTAGAAGTCAGGGGGCCAGCCCAAATCTAGAAGTCAGGGGGCCCGCCCAAATCTAGAAGTCAGGGGGCCCGCCCAAATCTAGAAGTCAGGGGGCCCGCCCAAGAAGCTTGGAGTATCTTGGCGTGCGGTTGGAGTACCTTTAGGCTGCCTGCGAACCTGGAAGTCGGAGGGCCCGCCCACCCCACTGCGGACCTATTTATTGATGGGGCTTTTCAGATAAATGGAACTTTTTTGCACACAAACACAATTTGATCTCCACCATTTTTGTACATAATGATAGACGAGGAGTTGAGTAATTCGATACCAAACGTGCCAAATCACCAATAGGTGATCCTTTAAATGCCTTTACAGCTCACCGGATTTATGGAAACCATAAATGATGGCCCAGGAATTGGATTGATGGCGCAGCGATCAATAACATGTGTGGTGCAATCACAGTCTACATACACATGCGCACATTGGTGTGTGTGCACAGGGCTAGGAGATTACTTAAGGGTTTTTACTTTGTAGAAGGAGGAGGAGTCATTTCCTCAGTCTCCCCTCCCCCAGTGATCAGATTGTACATTGTAACTTTGTAGAAGGGGGAGGAGTCATTTCCTCAATCTCCCCTCCCCCCAGTGATCAGACTGTACATTGTAGCTTTGTAGAAGGGGAGGAGTCATTTCCTCAGTCTCCCCTCCCCCAGTGATCAGACTGTACATTGTAACTTTGTAGAAAGAGGAGGGGGCATTTCCTCAGTCTCCTCCCCCAGTGATCAGACTGTACATTGTAACTTTGTAGAAGGGGGAGGAGTCATTTCCTCAGTCTCCCCTCCCCCAGTGATTGGACTGTACATTGTAACTTTGTAGAAGGGGGAGGAGTCATTTCCTCAGTCTCCCCTCCCCCGGTGATCAGACTGTACATTGTAACTTTGTAGCAAGTCACAAGGTGAGAGGTGGCAGCAGGGGCTGATGTGTGTCAGACATTTGTGATCAGAGTGTGGTGCACATATAATGTATATATCCCGCTTCTCCTCCTCGGTGGGGGAAGTAATGAAGATGTGGGTGACTTGGCCTCCCTCTTCCTTCCCTCCTCTAGATGTCATCTCGGCGTCTCTCCCGTGTGCCCCTCTGAACTCGTCTCGCTGTCTCTGCCTTTCATTTCTTTCTCTGCCCCCCCCCCCCTCCCCCGCACTCTCCGGCTTTCCTGTCACTTTCCATCGGAAGGTCTCCGATAAAATGCAATTTAAGAAGAAAGCTTTGAACCTTCTGTGGTTTGTGTGCCAAGGCAGTTCCTCCCCGTCCTCGCTGCGTGCCAGATGGTGGCCCCGAGCGATGAACCTGTGCCCCGCTCATTGTGTCACCGCGGATACATCCATAGTAACAGCCAGACCGCCGCCCCCCCCCCCCCCATGGCTGGAGGTCCTATTTATAGAATAGGGGGGAGGGGGGGGCTACATGGGGCCCCCGGCCTGACACCCTGTACTGTGAGGTCCGTGTCAATCGATGTTCTTTTCAAATACTGTTCAGCCGCCAACGCAGGGATACAACGCCTGATCCGCCAACGCAGGGATACAACGCCTGATCCGCCAACGCAGGGATACAACGCCTGATCCGCCAACGCAGGGATACGACGCCTGATCCGCCAACGCAGGGATACGACGCCTGATCCGCCAACGCAGGGATACGACGCCTGATCCGCCAACGCAGGGATACGACGCCTGATCCGCCAATGCAGGGATACGACGCCTGATCCGCCAACGCAGGGATACCACGCCTGATCCGCCAACGCAGGGATACAACGCCTGATCCGCCAACGCAGGGATACAACGCCTGATCCGCCAACGCAGGGATACAACGCCTGATCCGCCAACGCAGGGATACGACGCCTGATCCGCCAACGCAGGGAAACAACGCCTGATCCGCCAACGCAGGGATACAACGCCTGATCCGCCAACGCAGGGATACAACGCCTGATCCGCCAACGCAGGGATACAACGCCTGATCCGCCAACGCAGGGATACAACGCCTGATCCGCCAACGCAGGGATACAACGCCTGATCCGCCAACGCAGGGATACAACGCCTGATCCGGGGGCCTAACCATGAGCTCCGGGAATTCAGGCCCTAGTAATAAAGTGACACTAAATCACAGAGGTAATGGCCGGTGTTATCACTCCTCCCCTCAGATTTCACTGCACACTGTGAGCTTCTCACCATGTGCATGAGAAACTGCAGCAAGTCAGATAAAGCCCCGCCCCATTTCCTGGCTGGAGGACGTCCAGCATCATGTAGTCCTCTCCTCCTCAGTCTGACTATCCCTGGCTCAGCCCCTTTTCATGGTGCCCTGATTGTTCCTGGCCCCACCCCTTTCCTCCCCTGCCTAACTGTCCTTGGCCCCACCCCTTTCTATCTTAGCCTGACTGTCCCTGGACCCACCCCTTTCCTCAATATCCTGACATTTCCTGGGCCCACCCCTTTTCTCAATAGCCTGTCCTTGGCCCCACCCCTTTCCTCAATATCCTGACATTTCCTGGGCCCACCCCTTTTCTCAATAGCCTGTCCTTGGCCCCACCCCTTTCGATCCTAGCCTGACTATCCCTGGCCCCACCCCTTTTCTCCATATCCTGACTGTTCCTGGCCCCACCCCTTTTCTCAATATCCTGCCCTTGGCCCCACCCCTTTCCATCCTAGCCTGATTGTCCCTGGCCCCACCCCTTTCAATCTTAGCCTGACTGTCCTTGGCCCCACCCCTTTCCATCCCTGCCTAACTATTTCTTGCCCCACCCCTTTCCATCCTAGCCTGACTGTTCCTGGTCCCACCCCATTTCTCAATATCGTGTCCTTGGCCCCACCCCTTTCCATCCTAGCCTAACTGTCCCTGGCCCCACCCCTTTCCATCCTAGCCTCACTGTCCCTGGCCCCACCCCTTTCCATCCTAGCCTCACTGTCCCTGGCCCCACCCCTTTCCATCCTAGCCTCACTGTCCCTGGCCCCACCGCTTTCCATCCTAGCCTCACTGTCCCTGGCCCCACCCCTTTCCATCCTAGCCTGACTGTTCCTGGCCCCACCCCATTTCTCAATATCGTGTCCTTGGCCCCACCCCTTACGATCCTAGCCTGACTATACCTGGCCCCACCCCTTTCCATCCTAGCCTCACTGTCCCTGGCCCCACCGCTTTCCATCCTAGCCTCACTGTCCCTGGCCCCACCCCTTTCCATCCTAGCCTGACTGTTCCTGGCCCCACCCCATTTCTCAATATCGTGTCCTTGGCCCCACCCCTTACGATCCTAGCCTGACTATACCTGGCCCCACCCCTTTCCATCCTAGCCTGACTGTCCCTGGCCCCACACCCATATGTCCTAGCCTGACTGTTCCTGGTCCCACCCCTTTTATCCATATCCTGACTGTCCATGACCCCACCCCTTTCCATCCTAGCCTCACTGTCCCTGGCCCCACCCCTTTCCATCCTAGCCTCACTGTCCCTGGCCCCACCCCTTTCCATCCTAGCCTCACTGTCCCTGGCCCCACCCCTTTCCATCCTAGCCTGACTATCCCTGGCCCCACCCCTTTTCTCCATATCCTGACTGTTCCTGGCCCCACCCCATTTCTCAATATCGTGTCCTTGGCCCCACCCCTTTCGATCCTAGCCTGACTATACCTGGCCCCACCCCTTTCCATCCTAGCCTGACTATCCCTGGCCCCACCCCTTTTCTCCATATCCCGACTGTTCCTGGCCCCAACCTTTTCTCAATATCCTGTCCTTGGCCCCACCCCTTTCCATCCTAGCCTGACTGTTCCTGATCCCACACCTTTTATCCATATCCTGACTGTCATTGACCCCAACCCTTTTCTCAATATCCTGTCCTTGGCCCCACCCCTTTCGTCCATAACCTGACTGCTCGTAGCCCCACCCCTTTCCATTTTAGCCTGACTGTCCCTTGCCCCACCCCTTTCACTCATTGGATTCAGTTCTGTCAACCATGGAGGCTTAGCATCACATGTGGGTGTTACCTATGTAAATACAGCCTGCCTCGAAACTCCCACTTCTCCAGACTGACACCCACCTATCAAGGCATTTTGATATTTGCATAACTCCTCCCACTGCTTGCATCAGGACTGAGGGCTCTGAAGAGGAGTACTGAGGCCGGGGGCTGGGATGTTTTCAGGAAGCTATGTACAGCCCGCATCCGGCCCCGCCCACCAGCCATGATCTGCCTGAATTGCATAGAGAAGAACAGAGACCCAGTGATGACATCACAGGTATAAAATAAGGAATGTCATTCAAACAGAAATGAGGGGGGAAGGGATGATCATGGCTGGTTATGTATTGATGGGTGGGTCTCAGTCTGGAGAAGTGGGCGTTCCTAGGCAGGCTGCATTTGCATTGGTAACTCTCACATGTGGTGCTGAGCCTCCGTGATTGAAAGAACTAATATCCAATGCATGAAAGGGGCGGGACTAGGTACTGTGAGTCTGGGGAGGGAAGGACTAGATGATGCCAGACGTCCTCTAGCCAGGAAATGAGGCGGGGCTCTGTGTGACTGGCTGCAGGTTCTAATGCACATTGTGAGAAGCTCACAGTGTGCTGTGAAATCAGAGGGATATGTTTTAGTCCAGGGGGAGGAGCCAGTACACCTGGAGGATGGAGGTCAGATATAATGGGATGTTGATGATTGCAGAGCTGCATTTTACATCTGCCTGGAGTTTAGCTTTAGCATTAGAGTTCCCCCTTAAGTGTGATCCTCCAATTGGCACCCTTGCCTTGGCAGAGTCATTGCCGCTCCTCAGGTCTCCTCTATTTGTTCTTCTGGCTGGCCGAAGATGTAATCTCCTTCCCTCTACAGATCCCGGCACGCCCGCACTGACCCTTCCCTATATCTATGAGACTTCCCCCGGCACGCCCGCTATGACCCTTCCCTATATCTATGAGACTTCTCCCGGCACGCCCATTCTGACCCTTCCCTAAATCTACAAGACTTCTCCCACCACGCCTGCACTGACCCTTCCCTATATCTACGAGACTTCCCCCGGCACACCCGCTCTGACCCTTCCCTATATCTATGAGACTTCCCCCGGCATGCCCGCTCTGACCCTTCCCTATATCTAAAAGACTTCTCCTGGCACGCTCGCTCTGACCCTTCCCTATATCTACAAGACTTCTCCCGGCACGCCCGCTATGACCCTTCCCTATATCTACAAGACTTCTCCTGGCACGCTCGCTCTGACCCTTCCCTATATCTACAAGACTTCTCCCGGAACGCCCGCACTGACCCTTCCCTATATCTATGAGACTTCCCCCGGCACGCCCGCTATGACCCTTCCCTAAATCTACAAGACTTCTCCCACCACGCCCGCACTGACCCTTCCCTATATCTATGAGACTTCCCCCGGCACGCCCGCTATGACCCTTCCCTATATCTATGAGACTTCTCCCACCACGCCTGCACTGACCCTTCCCTATATCTACGAGACTTCCCCCGGCACGCCCGCTCTGACCCTTCCCTATATCTACGAGACTTCTCCCGGCACGTTCGCTCTGACCCTTCCCTATTTCTACGAGACTTCTCCCGGCACGCCCGTTCTGACCCTTCCCTATATCTACAAGACTTCTCCCAGCACGCCCGCACTGACCCTTCCCTATATCTATGAGACTTCCCCCCGGCACACCCATTCCGACCCTTCCCTATATCTACAAGACTTCTCCCAGCACGCCCGCACTGACCCTTCCCTATATCTACAAGACTTCTCCCGGTAAGCCCGCACTGACTCTTCCCTATATCTACAAGACTTCTCCTGGCACGCCCATTCTGACCCTTCCCTATATCTACAAGACTTCTCCCGGCACGCCTGCTCTGACCCTTCCCTATATCTACGAGACTTCCCCCGGCACGCTCGCTCTGAACCTTCCAAATATCTACGAGACTTCTCCCGGCACACCCGCTCTGACCCTTCCCTATATCTACGAGACGTCTCCCGGCACGTTCGCTCTGACCCTTCCCTATTTCTACGAGACTTCTCCCGGCACGCTCGCTCTGACCCTTCCCTATATCTACGAGACTTCTCCCGGCACGTTCACTCTGACCCTTCCCTATTTCTACAAGACTTCTCCCGGCACGCCCGCTCTGACCCTTCCCTATATCTTCGAGACTTCTCCCGGCACACCCGCTCTGACCCTTCCCTATTTCTACGAGACTTCTTCCGGCACGTTTGCTCTGACCCTTCCCTATTTCTACGAGACTTCTCCCGGCACGCCCGTTCTGACCCTTCCCTATATCTACGAGACTTCTCCCGGCACGCCCGCTCTGACCCTTCCCTATATCTACAAGACTTCTCCCGGCACGTTCGCTCTGACCCTTCCCTATATCTATGAGACTTCCCCCTGCACGCCCATTCTGACCCTTCCCTATATCTACAAGACTTCTCCCGGCACGCTCGCTCTGACCCTTCCCTATATCTACAAGACTTCTCCCGGCACGTTCGCTCTGACCCTTCCCTATATCTTCGAGACTTCTCCCGGCACACCCGCTCTGACCCTTCCCTATTTCTACGAGACTTCTCCCGGCACGTTCGCTCTGACCCTTCCCTATTTCTACGAGACTTCTCCCGGCACGTTCGCTCTGACCCTTCCCTATTTCTACGAGACTTCCCCCGGCACGCTCGCTATGACCCTTCCCTATATCTACAAGACTTCTCCCGGCACGCCCGCTCTGACCCTTCCCTATATCTATGAGACTTCCCCCGGCACGCCCATTCTGACCCTTCCCTATATCTACGAGACTTCCCCCGGCACGCTCGCTCTGAACCTTCCAAATATCTACGAGACTTCTCCCGGCACGCTCGCTCTGAACCTTCCAAATATCTACGAGACTTCTCCCGGCACGTTCGCTCTGACCCTTCCCTATTTCTACGAGACTTCTCCCGGCATGTCCGCTCTGACCCTTCCCTATATCTACAAGACTTCTCCCGGCACGCCCGCTCTGACCCTTCCCTATATCTACAAGACTTCTCCCGGCACGTTCGCTCTGACCCTTCCCTATATCTATGAGACTTCCCCCGGCACGCTCGCTCTGACCCTTCCCTATATCTACAAGACTTCTCCCGGCACGTTCGCTCTGACCCTTCCCTATTTCTACGAGACTTCTCCCGGCACGCCCGCTCTGACCCTTCCCTATATCTACAAGACTTCTCCCGGCACGCCCATTCCGACCCTTCCCTATATCTATGAGACTTCTCCAAGCACGCTCGCTCTGACCCTTCCCTATATCTTCGAGACTTCTCCCGGCACACCCGCTCTGACCCTTCCCTATTTCTATGAGACTTCTCCCGGCACGTTCGCTCTGACCCTTCCCTATTTCTACGAGACTTCTCCCGGCACGTTCGCTCTGACCCTTCCCTATTTCTACGAGACTTCCCCCGGCACGCTCGCTATGACCCTTCCCTATATCTACAAGACTTCTCCCGGCACGCCCGCTCTGACCCTTCCCTATATCTACAAGACTTCTCCCGGCACGTTCGCTCTGACCCTTCCCTATTTCTACGAGACTTCTCCCGGCACGCTCGCTCTGACCCTTCCCTATATCTTCGAGACTTCTCACGGCACACCCGCTCTGACCCTTCCCTATATCTTCGAGACTTCTCCCGGCACGTTCGCTCTGACCCTACCCTATTTCTACGAGACTTCCCCCGGCACGCTCGCTCTGAACCTTCCAAATATCTACGAGACTTCTCCCGGCACGCCCGCTCTGACCCTTCCCTATATCTACAAGACTTCTCCCGGCACGTTCGCTCTGACCCTTCCCTATTTCTACGAGACTTCTCCCGGCACGCTCGCTCTGACCCTTCCTTATATCTTCGAGACTTCTCCCGGCACACCCGCTCTGACCCTTCCCTATATCTTCGAGACTTCTCCCGGCACACCCGCTCTGACCCTTCCCTATTTCTATGAGACTTCTCCCAGCACGTTCGCTCTGACCCTTCCCTATTTCTACAAGACTTCTCCCGGCACGCCCGTTCTGACCCTTCCCTATATCTAGAAGACTTCTCCCAGCACGCCCGCACTGACCCTTCCCTATATCTATGAGACTTCCCCCGGCACGCCCATTCCGACCCTTCCCTATATCTACAAGACTTCTCCAAGCACGCCCGCACTGACCCTTCCCTATATCTATGAGACTTCCCCCGGCACGCCCGCTATGACCCTTCCCTATATCTAAAAGACTTCTCCTGGCACGCTCGCTCTGACCCTTCCAAATATCTACGAGACTTCCCCCGGCACGCTCGCTCTGACCCTTCCAAATATCTGCGAGACTTCTCCCGACACGCTCGCTCTGACCCTACCCTTCATCTACAAGACTTCTTCTGGCACACCCAGACTTCTCCTGGCACACCCGTTCTGACCCTTCCGGTACGCTCGCGCTGACCCTTCCCTATATCTACGAGACTTCCCCTGGCACGCCTGCTCTGACCCTTCCCTATATCTACGAGACTTCTCCTGGCACGCCCGCTCTGACCCTTCCCTATATCTACAAGACTTCTCCTGGCACGCTCGCTCTGACCCTTCCCTATATCTACAAGACTTCTCCTGGCACGCTCGCTCTGACCCTACCCTTCATCTACAAGACTTCTCCTGGCACACCCAGACTTCTCCTGTCACACCCGTTCTGACCCTTCCGGTACGCTCGCGCTGACCGTTCCCTATATCTACGAGACTTCTCCTGGCACGCCTGCTCTGACCCTTCCCTATATTTACAAGACTTCTCCTGGCACACCCAGACTTCTCCTGGCACACCCGTTCTGACCCTTCCGGTACGCTCTCGCTGACCGTTCCCTATATCTACGAGACTTCTCCTGGCACGCACGCTCTGACCCTTCCCTATATCTACAAGACTTCTCCTGGCACGCCTGCTCTGACCCTTCCCTATATCTACAAGACTTCTCCTGGCACGCTCGCTCTGACCCTTCCCTATATCTACGAGACTTCTCCTGGCACGCCTGCTCTGACCCTTCCCTATATCTACGAGACTTCTCCTGGCACGCCCGCTCTGACCCTTCCCTATATCTACAAGACTTCTCCTGGCACGCCTGCTCTGACCCTTCCCTTCATCTACAAGACTTCTCCTGGCACACTCGCTCTGACCCTTCCCTATATCTACGAGACTTCTCCTGGCACGCCCGCTCTGACCCTTCCCTATATATACGAGACTTCTCCTGGCATGCCCGCTCTGACCCTTCCCTATATCTACAAGACTTCTCCTGGCACGCTCGCTCTGACCCTTCCCTATATCTACAAGACTTCTCCTGGCACGCCTGCTCTGACCCTTCCCTATATCTACAAGACTTCTCCTGGCACGCCTGCTCTGACCCTTCCCTATATCTACAAGACTTCTCCTGGCACGCTCGCTCTGACCCTTCCAAATATCTACGAGACTTCTCCCGGCACGTTGGCTCTGACCCTTCCCTATTTCTACGAGACTTCTCCCGGCACGCTCGCTCTGACCCTTCCCTATATCTACAAGACTTCTCCTGGCACACCTGCTCTGACCCTTCCCTATATCTACAAGACTTCTCCTGGCACGCCCGCTCTGACCCTTCCCTATATCTACAAGACTTCTCCTGGCACGCCCGCTCTGACCCTTCCCTATATCTACGAGACTTCTCCTGGCACGCCTGCTCTGACCCTTCCCTATTTCTACGAGACTTCTCCTGGCACGCCCGCTCTGACCCTTCCCTATATCTATGAGACTTCTCTCGGCACAATCGTTCTGACCCTTCCTTATATCTACGAGCATGTAATGTTATATTGTTATACATTGTATGTAGTTTTGTATTGTTATACAGTATTGATATACATTGTATTACATCCTGTCCACGTTAGTCTGGAGGGCTAAAGATTTTCCATACTTTTAGAGGGTGCTGTGACTGAGGACAGGATGAGAAATGCTGCATCGATCAGTCAGGATTGGGAATCCTCTCTCCACCGTCATTCCCCTCTCTGAGGATTCGTGGATCGCTGACCTCCACCAGTCATTGGGCTGATTGTTGCCTTATTAGCAGCTGTGAATGATGGAGAACATGGCGGCTCTGCCATTGATTGGTGTGTTATGATGTAACGATGATGTTATGATCTCCTCCTCGCTCGGCAGGACAGATTAGCGTGATAAATGCGGCCGGGCGAACCTCTTTAGTCAGAACTCATTGATTTCCAGGAGGCTCTTGTCATGATTCGAAGAGACTTAAAAAGCATTTTGGAAGCCTCACGCCTGGATAATTTATGTTTCGTCTGATTGAGGAAACGCACCCCCGACCAGGACGATTCATAAAGTCACTTCTGTATCCTTGTGGGGGGCCTTCAATCGGCACTCAGTGTTTGTACACAGCGTCCCTGAAGGAGGAGCGCCGCGCATCCCGCCAAAATAATAATTAACATCAACACAGGAGACGTGTATGGAGTCAGAGAGTGTCTGGAGTTGGAGAAGTCAGAGAGTGTCTGGAGTCAAAGAAGTCAGAGAGTGTCTGGAGTCAAAGAAGTCAGAGAGTGTCTGGAGTCAGGGAAGTCAGAGAGTGTCTGGAGTCAAAGAAGTCAGAGAGTGTCTGGAGTCAGGGAAGTCAGAGAGTGTCTGGAGTCAAAGAAGTCAGAGAGTGTCTGGAGTCAAAGAAGTCAGAGAGTGTCTGGAGTCAGGGAAGTCAGAGAGTGTCTGAAGTCAAAGAAGTCAGAGAGTGTCTGGAGTCAGGGAAGTCAGAGAGTGTCTGGAGTCAAAGAAGTCAGAGAGTGTCTGGAGTCAAAGAAGTCAGAGAGTGTCTGGAGTCAGGGAAGTCAGAGAGTGTCTGGAGTCAGGGAAGTCTGAGAGTGTCTGGAGTCAGGGAAGTCAGAGAGTGTCTGGAGTCAAAGAAGTCAGAGAGTGTCTGGAGTCAAAGAAGTCAGAGAGTGTCTGGAGTCAGGGAAGTCAGAGAGTGTCTGAAGTCAAAGAAGTCAGAGAGTGTCTGGAGTCAGGGAAGTCAGAGAGTGTCTGGAGTCAAAGAAGTCAGAGAGTGTCTGGAGTCAGGGAAGTCAGAGAGTGTCTGGAGTCAAAGAAGTCAGAGAGTGTCCGGAGTCAGAGAGTGTCTGGAGACAGAGGAGTCAGAGAGTGTCCGGAATCAGAGAGTGTCTGGAGTCAAAGAAGTCAGAGAGTGTCTGGAGTCAAAGAAGTCAGAGAGTGTCTGGAGTCAGGGAAGTCAGAGAGTGTCTGGAGTCAAAGAAGTCAGAGAGTGTCTGGAGTCAGGGAAGTCAGAGAGTGTCTGGAGTCAAAGAAGTCAGAGAGTGTCCGGAGTCAGAGAGTGTCTGGAGACAGAGGAGTCAGAGAGTGTCCGGAATCAGAGAGTGTCTGGAGTCAAAGAAGTCAGAGAGTGTCTGGAGTCAGGGAAATCAGAGAGTGTCTGGAGTCAAAGAAGTCAGAGAGTGTCTGGAGTCAGAGAAGTCAGAGAGTATCTGGAGTCAAAGAAGTCAGAGAGTGTCTGGAGTCAGAGAAGTCAGAGAGTGTCTGGAGTCAGAGAAGTCAGAGAGTGTCTGGAGTCAGAGAAGTCAGAGAGTGTCTGGAGTCAGAGAAATCAGAGAAATCTGAGAGTATCTGGAGTCAAAGAAGTCAGAGAGCGTCTGGAGTCAAAGAAGTCAGAGAGCGTCTGGAGTCAGAGAAGTCAGAGAGTGTCTGGAGTCAAAGAAGTCAGAGAGCGTCTGGAGTCAAAGAAGTCAGAGAGCGTCTGGAGTCAGAGAAGTCAGAGAGTGTCTGGAGTCAGAGAAGTCAGAGAGCGTCTGGAGTCAAAGAAGTCAGAGAGCGTCTGGAGTCAAAGAAGTCAGAGAGCGTCTGGAGTCAGAGAAGTCAGAGAGTGTCTGGAGTCAGAGAAGTCAGAGAGTGTCTGGAGTCAGAGAAGTCTGAGAGTGTCTGGAGTCAGAGAAGTCAGAGAGTGTCTGGAGTCAGAGAAGTCTGAGAGTGTCTGGAGTCAGAGAAGTCTGAGAGTGTCTGGAGTCAGAGAAGTCTGAGAGTGTCTGAAGTCAGAGAAGTCTGAGAGTGTCTGGAGTGAGAAGTCAGAGAGCGTCTGGAGTCAGAGAAGTCTGAGAGTGTCTGGAGTCAGATAAGTCAGACAGTGTCTGGAGTCAGAGAAGTCAGAGAGTGTCTGGAGTCAGATAAGTCAGAGAGTGTCTGGAGTCAGAGAAGTCAGAGAGTGTCTGGAGTCAGAGAAGTCTGAGAGTGTCTGGAGTCAGATAAGTCTGAGAGTGTCTGGAGTCAGATAAGTCAGACAGTGTCTGGAGTCAGAGAAGTCAGAGAGTGTCTGGAGTCAGAGAAGTCAGACAGTGTCTGGAGTCAGATAAGTCTGAGAGTGTCTGGAGTCAGATAAGTCAGACAGTGTCTGGAGTCAGAGAAGTCAGAGAGTGTCTGGAGTCAGAGAAGTCAGAGAGTGTCTGGAGTCAGAGAAGTCAGAGAGCGTCTGGAGTCAGAGAAGTCTGAGAGTGTCTGGAGTCAGAGAAGTCAGAGAGTGTCTGGAGTCAGAGAAGTCTGAGAGTGTCTGGAGTCAGAGAATTCAGACAGTGTCTGGAGTTTTCCTCAAAGTCGTTTTTGAATCAACATTTTTACATATTTTGATACATTTTGTTTTCTGTCTGTCTGGAGTCAATACCTGTGAGGTATTGTTGTGACCGTCGGAGTGAGAGCGATAATTCTGGGGCTGCCATTCACAGGTCACTCTAAACTGATCACCTGTAAAGGTTTTTAAAGCGTCTCCTATGGAGAATTATGGGTACCGTAGATTTTTTTAAAATTTCACAGGCACATGCAAAAAAAAAAAAAGGAACTGCCCCCTTGTGACATCATCGACCAGTACATGCTGGGTTGGTGACATCACAGGGGGGGACGGTCACCCAGTGATGTTGCCGGGTGGACCCTCCCCTTAGTTTTTTAAGAAGTGGTGGATGACGGAGCTTTTCCTTTCTGTTTTTGGGTCGGTGGCATTCATCGTGATTGACGATGGATCTACATCGCGGGACATTGTTTTTTCTTTTTTTAATAAAGGAATTGTCAAAAACTGTCTTTGGCTTTTTATTTATTTTTTACACTCTGTTTGGTGAATGAGTAGTAGTACCCTATACTCATTCACATTGGGGGGGGCGGGATCTGGGGGTCCCCTTGTTAAAGGGACCTTCCAGATTCCGATAAGCCCCTTGCCTGCAGATCCCCTCAACCATTGGCCCGGGTTGTTGGGTAGAGGCCCTTGTCCCCATAACATCATGGGGACAAGAAGCTTTAGGGTGGGGGGGACAGAGCCCACCCTACCCCAAAGCACCCCCCATGTTGAGGGCACGTAGGTTGGTATGGTTGAGGGGGGGGGCACTCGCTTGTCTCCCCCCTTTCCTTGCATGCTGGGATAAGGGTTTGGAATGGATTTGGAGGGGGGAACCCATGCTGTTTTTTTTTTTACATTTTGGTTCTGGGGTTTCCCTTATTAGGTCTGGTATGAATTTATTTTTGGGGGGGACCCCGCGCCATTTTTCTTTTACATTTTGGTGTGGGAGTTTCCCTATTTAGGTCTGGTGTAAATTTTTTTTTGGGGGGGGGGACCCCACGCCATTTTTTTTTTTTACATTTTGGTGTGGCCCAAAAAGGATTGGGGGGACCCCCGCGCTGTTTTTTTTTCACAATTTTTTCACAATTTTTTTATTGCCAGAAATGATTTTTTTTACATTTAGCTGTCAGCGGGGAACTGCCCCCCCGCCCCCCGCTGATAGCTGATGAGTCACCCATTATTAAGGACGTGGCGGCCGGCTTCCCAGCCAGCTCCTTAACAGCCATCTAATGTTAAAGACGCCGGTGGCTGCCGTCTCCAAAAATTGGCAACTGAACCGTATCTATCTGACCCGTTGAAGAGCTGCTTTGTAAATTTGCAGTAAAAATGGAGGGGAAATTTGCACCGGACATGTGTGAACCGAGCCTTAGCCCCCGTACACACGATCGGAAATTCCGACCACAAAATCCGTCCGTTTTTTTCCGACGGATTTTGTCCGAAACTGGTATTGCATACACACGGTCGGACAAAGTTGTCGGAAAATCCGATCGTTCCGAACGTGGTGCCGTTCGATGCGTACGACGGAACTACGTAGAGGCTAGTAGCCGATAGCTTTGATCTCATAATTTGATCTGAGCATGCGTGGCACTTTGTCCGTCGGAATTCTCGACACACGATCGGAAAAAGTCAGATCGGATTTTGTTGTCGGAAAATTTGAGATCCTGCTCTCAAATTTTTTCCGTCGGAAATTCCGACGGAAAAAGCCAGCTAGAACCCACACACGATCGGATTTTCTGACAACATAATCCGATCGGACTTTTTCCATTGGAATATCCGACTGTGTGTACGGGGCATAAGGCTTGACATGTTGGGTATCCATTTACTTGGCGCAACCTAATCTTTTGTATCTTACCAAAACAATGGGTATAATATCGTGTTTGTTTGCACTAAACTTTAATTTTAGTGTATTTTTATCCCTGAAAAGGCGCGTTTAATAAATAACTGCGCAAATATCGTTCAACGTATAAATTGTAACTACCACCATTTTATTCTCTGCGTTCGGAAATATATACTTTTATGGGAATTTTTAAAGGGGTGTTTCACCTTACAAAATTTTTTTTTTTTAAAAGTCAGCAGCTAAAAAAAAAGTAGCTGCTGACTTTTAATAAGTACACTTACCCTCCCAGGGCGCCCGCGATGTCGGTCGTGGAGGACGAGCTGTCCCTCGGCGATCCGGTTCCAGCGCCGCCATCCTCAGTAAGGGAAACGGCTTCACGTTCCCTACTGCGCATGCGCGAGTCGGCGCGCGGCCTACTGCGCATGCGCGACTCTAATTTGTGAATGGGGAACGCGATGTGTTGTGGGACATAGTTCCCATAACACACCGCGCCCCATTCACCAGAAGACGGAAGAAGAGAACATCACCGCGGCGCTGGAGGAGGCAGATTAGGACGATCTGCCTAGCAACAGCCATTTCTGGTAAGTTAAACATTTTTTTTTTTTTTTTAATTTTAAATGGTTACTAACATTTTATTAAGTTTTTTTTTTCAGGGTGTCCCACCACTTTAAGTAAAAAAAAAAAAAAAAGAAAAAAAATGTTTAAAAGTGTGCAATTTTTTTTTTTTAAATATTACCCCTGAAGGGAAGTGGTTAAAGAGAGTCCGGCGAAATTTAATTTTTTTTTAAAAGTCAGCAGCTACAAATAATACTGCAGCTGCTGACTTTTAAAATAAGGACATTCACCTGTCCCAGGGTCCAGCGATGTCGGCACCCGAGGGTTGTACCGTCCTTCGGTCCTCGGATGCTGCCGCCGCCATCTTGGGTATGGGAATCGGGAAAAGAAGCTTGGCGGCTTCACTTCCTGGTTCCCTACTGCGCATGCGCGAGTCGCGCAATGCAATAGGAATGCTCTGTGCTGTCGCTGGGACCCCGTGTGTGTCCCGGCAGACAGTGCGGCGAGACAGGAAGAGGCGTAGACCCCCGTGGGAGTCTATGCCCGGAAGTGGGTGTAAATACCTGTCTTAGACAGTTATCTGCACCCCCCTCCCCCCTGAAAGGTGCCAATTGTGACACCGGAGGGGAGGGTTCCGATGAGCGGAAGTTCAACTTTAGGGTGGAATACCGCTTTAAGTCAGTATGCTGCCTGTACTGCTTGACATACAGGTCACCACTAGAGGGAGGAGCTGCAGATCTGTACAGAAAACAAAATGTATCAAAATATCTAAAAATGTTGATTTTAAAACGACTTTGAGGAAAAGTTCCGGGGAATGTCCTCGGTAGTTTCCATTGAAGACGAGCGGCGGAGCGCTGACAGACCGGAGCCACATGAGCCGCGCCAGGAGAGGTGAGCGCTGTCAGGGCCGATCTTTGTCAGCAGACAGACTTCCATGAGGCTGAGAGCAAGCGAGAGAAATTCAGAGGAGAGCCGGCCATGAGAAGATGAGCCGGGAGAGGAGGGGAACATCGGAGAGTCATGGAGAGAAGACTGAGAAGATGAAGATTATATAACCCCAGAGGAGCCGCCCATCACTGCACAACCCCAGAGGAGCCGCCCATCACTGCACAACCCCAGAGGAGCCGCCACTCACTGCCCAACCCCAGAGGAGCCGCCACTCACTGCACAACCCCAGAGGAGCCGCCACTCACTGCACAACCCCAGAGGAGCCGCCACTCACTGCACAACCCCAGGGGAATATTCATAAGGTGGAACCTTCAGTATATCTAATACATTGTCACTACCTCCATCCTTCCACTTGGCCAACTGCTTAGATCTCATGGGCTCAATTATCACTTCTAGGCTGACAACACTCAGACATACAGTATCTCACAAAAGTAAGTACACCCCTCACATTTTTGTAAATCTTTTCTTCTCTCTTTTCATGTGACAACACTGAAGAAATGACACTTGTCTACAATGTAAAGTAGTGAGTGTACAGCTTGTATAACAGTGTAAATTTGCCGTCCCCTCAAAATAACTCAACACACAGCCATTAATGTCTAAACCGCTGGCAACAAAAGTCAGTACACCCCTAAGTGAAAATCTCCAAATTGGGCCCAAAGTGTCAATATTCTGTGTGGCCTCCATTATTTTCCAGCACTGCCTTAACCCTCTTGGGCATGGAGGTCACCAGAGCTTCACAGGTTGTCACTGGAGTCCTCTTCCCCTCCTCCATGATGACATCACAGAGCTGGTGGATGTTGGAGACCTTGCGCTCCTCCACCTTCCGTTTGAGGATGTCCCACAGATGATCAATAGGGTTTAGGTCTGGAGACATGCTTGGCCAGTCCATCACCTTTACCCTCAGCTTCTTTAGCAAGGCAGTGGTGGTGTTGGAGGTGTGTTTGGGGTGATGATCATGTTGGAATACTGCCCTGCGGCCCAGTCTCTGAAGGGAGGGGTCATGCTCTTCTTCAGTATGTCACAGTACATGTTGGCATTCATGGTTCCCTCAATGATCTGTAGCCCCCCAGTGCCGGCAGCACTCATGCAGCCCCAGACCATGACACTCCCCCCACCATGACACTCCCACCACCATGACCCTCCCACCACCATGACCCTCCCCCCACCATGCCTGACTGTAGACAAGACACACTTGTCTTTGTCCTCCTCACCTCGTTGCCCCCACACACGCTTGTCACCATCTGACACCAAATACGTTTATCTTGGTCTCATCAGACCACAGGACGTGGTTCCAGTAATCCATGTCCTTAGTCTGCTTGTCTTCAGCAAACTGTTTGTGGACTTTCTTGTGCATCATCTTTAGAAGAGGCTTCCTTCTGGGACGACAGCCATGCAGACCAATTTGATGCAGTGTGCGGCGTATGGTCTGAGCACTGACAGGCTGACCCCCCCCCCCCCACAACCTCTGCAGCAATGCTGGCAGCACTCATACGTCTATTTCCCAAAGACAACCTCTGGATATGACGCTGAGCACGTGACCTCAACTTCTTTGGTCGACCATGACCTTAAATGTCTTAGTCTATATCTTTATGGACCTTACTTTGTGCACTGGTTCAAATGATTTGGTGGAGGGGGGAGGGGGGATTATGGTGGGGGTTTGTTTTTCAGGGGTTGGGTTTGGCTCCTTAGTTCCAGTGAAGGGAACTCTTAAGGCATCAGCATACCAAGACATTTTGGACAATTTCATGCTCCCAAATTTGTGGGAGGAGTTTGGGGACGGCCCCTTCCTGTTCCAACATGACTGCCCACCAGTGCACAAAAGTATTGTCACTGGTGACTATGTAATTTTTCTTTTAAACAAATAAATTAACTAAAATGTGGACTTTTTTTTGCATACTGTCACCAGTGTAGTACAGCATCATCATATGACTGGTGTGGTGCTGATCAGGGACATTGACTTGTGACAGTAGGTAAAAAAAAAAACTTAAATCATTTTTTTATTACATTTTTTCATTTTTTAAGATTCCTTTTCTTTTTTAAAATTTATTTTTTCTTTTTTTAAGATTTGTTTTTCTTTTTTTAAGATTTGTTTTTCTTTTTTTAAGATTTTTTTTTTTACATTCTGTCATCAGAGTAATTCAGTTGATGGGTTGATCAGATACTTTTTTTATCGCTTATAACAGTGATGTTCACTGTTATGAGCAATAGTTTTAGCTGTCATGAATGGCTTTCATTCATGACAGCTTGTCTACAATTGTGATCTGTGATTGGCCAATCACCATGGTAGGGGGGGGGGGGGGCTGTGATTGTGTGGGCCAATCACAGCATCACAATAGGAAGCTATTATGAATGGAAGTCATTCATGACTGTTTTACTTACAAGTAATCATGTGACCACTGTGATTGGTCATAGCGATCACATGATACCCCAGCCGCTCATAGCAGCCAGGTACCGAACACTGTGATCTGGTGGACACAGTAGCCAAGGGATTGCGCCTCTGTGAGGCAGTGTGCATATGCCTATCAGACCTATCAGTATGCAGCTTAGCCTGCCGCTGCCGCCCTGCCGCAGTAAGAGTACTGTTGACGGGCAGCAAGTGGTTAAAGTAGATCTCCAAGAAATATTGATGAAAAGGATAATGAGAGTGACATTGATAGTGTGGATTACATCCCCCTCTGTGTTTTCTTTTAAACGATCGGGCTCTCTGAAAACTGCACTGAGATCGCTGCATCGCTAGCATAGCTAAAAACCCAACTAAAGCTTCATTTGAGATTTTGGGTCCATCAGAAAAAAAAACAGTGAAACGTCTTACAGATTTTATTCCCATAGAAAAGCCTGTCCCCTGCCAGCATGCGGCAGAGAAGGAACCTTGCTCTCTGAGTGGAAGAAGCGGCCTCTCTGACACTGCCCCTTCTATGTCAGAGCCAGAGCTCTCTAATCAACAGGGAGCATGAGCTTTGCAGAAAGCCAAACCTTTGGCCATCTTCAGCTGCCTGTGTAGTCTAGAACTCAGCACTGGAGCTGTCTATGGTGCTGGAGCTCAGCACTGGAGCTCAGCACTGGAGCTGTCTATAGTGCTGGAGCTCCGCACTGGAGCTGTCTATGGTGCTGGAGCTCAGCACTGGAGCTGGCTATGGTGCTGGAGCTCCGTACTGGAGCTGTCTATGGTGCTGGAGCTCAGCACTGGAGCTGGCTATGGTGCTGGAGCTCCGCACTGGAGCTGTCTATGGTGCTGGAGCTCAGCACTGGAGCTGTCTATGGTGCTGGAGCTCAGCACTGGAGCTGTCTATGGTGCTGGAGCTCAGCACTGGAGCTGTCTATGGTGCTGGAGCTCAGCACTGGAGCTGTCTATAGTGCTGGAGCTCAGCACTGGAGCTGTCTATGTAGCTGGAGCTCAGCATTGGCACTGTCTATAGCAGAGATATCCAATTAGCAGACCTCCAGCTGTTGCAAAACTGCAAGTCCCATGAGGCATAGCAAGACTCTGACAGCCACTGAAGTGCAGCACTGGAGCTGTCTATGAAGCTGGAGCTCAGCACTGGCGCTGTCTATGGTGCTGAAGCTCAGCACTTGAGCTGTCTATGAAGCTGGAGCTCAGCACTGGAGCTGTCTATGGTGCTGAAGCTCAGAACTGGAGCTGTCTATGAAGCTGGAGCTCAGCACTGGAGCTGGCTATGGTGCTGGAGCTCCGCACTGGAGCTGTCTATGGTGCTGGAGCTCAGCACTGGAGCTGTCTATGGTGCTGGAGCTCCGCACTGGAGCTGTCTATGGTGCTGGAGCTCAGCACTGGAGCTGGCTATGGTGCTGGAGCTCCGTACTGGAGCTGTCTATGGTGCTGGAGCTCAGCACTGGAGCTGTCTATGGTGCTGGAGCTCAGCACTGGAGCTGTCTATGAAGCTGGAGCTCAGCATTGGCACTGTCTATAGCAGAGATATCCAATTAGCAGACCTCCAGCTGTTGCAAAACTGCAAGTCCCATGAGGCATAGCAAGACTCTGACAGCCACTGAAGTGCAGCACTGGAGCTGTCTATGAAGCTGGAGCTCAGCACTGGCGCTGTCTATGGTGCTGAAGCTCAGCACTTGAGCTGTCTATGAAGCTGGAGCTCAGCACTGGAGCTGTCTATGGTGCTGAAGCTCAGAACTGGAGCGGTCTATGAAGCTGGAGCTCAGCCCTGGAGCTGTATATGGATCTGGAGCTCAGCATTGGAGCTGTCTATAGCAGAGATATGCAATTAGCGGACCTCCAGCTGTTGCAAAACTACAAGTCCCATGAGGCATAGCAAGACTCTGACATCCACAAGCATGACACCCAGAGGCAGAGGCATGATGGGACTTGCAGCTGGAGGTCCGCAAGTTGCATATCCCTGGTCTATAGTGCTGGAGCTCAGCACTGGAGCTGTCTATGGTGCTGGAGCTCAGCACTGGAGCTGTCTATGAAGCTGGAGCTCAGCACTGGAGCTGTCTATGGAGCTGGAGCTCAGCATTGGCACTGTCTATGAAGCTGGAGCTCAGCATTGGCACTGTCTATAGTGCTGGGGCTCAGCACTGGAGCTGTCTATGGTGCTGGAGCTCAGCACAGGAGCTGTCTATGGTGCTGGAGCTCAGCACTGGAACTGTCTATGGTGCTGGAGCTCAGCATTGGAGCTGTCTATAGCAGAGATATGCAATTAGCGGACCTCCAGCTGTTGCAAAACTACAAGTCCCATGAGGCATAGCAAGACTCTGACAGCCACAAGCATGACACCCAGAGGCATGATGGGACTTGCAGCTGGAGGTCCGCAAGTTGCATATCCCTGGTCTATAGTGCTGGAGCTCAGCACTGGAGCTGTCTATGGTGCTGGAGCTCAGCACTGGAGCTGTCTATGGTGCTGGAGCTCAGCACAGGAGCTGTCTATGGTGCTGGAGCTCAGCACTGGAGCTGTCTATGGTGCTGGAGCTCAGCACTGGAGCTGTCTATGGTGCTGGAGCTCAGCACTGGAGCTGTCTATGGTGCTGAAATCACCAACTGCCAGACCAAGGCGGAGCGGTCATTGTGCAGTAAACGGCAGAACAGCAAAAACCTCCCACATAAATAGCCCCGGGGGCCCATCCACACACATGTGCGGTGCAGACACGCGCTGCAATACATTGTTATTATAGGTTGCAGTGCACTTTTTTTTTTACTTTTGTGATAATATGTTGTGATGTGTAAGCATAGGTTTACACCCAGCATCTCACGCCCGCATGTTTTTGCGCCCTTTTTTTGTGAGCGGTTTTGCACTACACCTACAGGGCAGCCCATTCAATTCAGTTTATCACATCACACTGCTTCCTTTTTTTTTGTATAAGCTTTATTTGACGTGTACAAAAACATGCACTGCCTGACATCACAGTGTGATTCGTACCGGTGCACTGCAATAAAATGCAGCACGCTGCAGCCCAGCCCTAGGCTACATTGCAGTGTGAATGGGACACATAGGGAACAATTGTTTTCTGTGTGTCCCTGCGGACATTTTGCCATGCAGTAATAACTGTCCCCACACATAGTGTGAATTGGCTCTTAGGTGTGAATGGAGCCTTGATTTTCTGTGCTGCGGCGCGTCGAGATGTGTACGGCTGGCCATAGATGGGTGGAATTTTCGAAAGAAAATTCTTGGGAAAGAAAGTTTGTTCATTTTTATAATCTTTCCACTGCAGTACAACTGACTGGATCCTTGTGCTGCTTCTCCTTCTCCCAGTCTGGGCTCTACTATACAGGGACTGACAATACCTGGTCACAATTAGGTGCGTACACTGATTATATTTAAAAAAAATTATAATGACATATTACTGATTATTGAGCCGCATTCATTTGCATTTTTGATATCTGGCCGGAGTGCAGCTTCAGAAAAAGCGGTTTCTGTAGAGGAATATTATGGCGTCAGGGCCGGCGGTGGTAAAAGTCGCACTGAAGGTGTAGAATTCCCTCCATTATGTTATTTTATTTAATGCTAATAATTTCCAGCCATTGAATGTCAGGACTTTGTTGTGCGTCATCCAGTCCCTGATTTCATCTAATCACACGTGGACGCATGCTTGGGAGGATTACCGCTGAGCGCAAGCTTCTTTTTTGTACTTTTTATTTTATTTTAATGCCATTTTATTACTGCGGCTGTCAGGGCTACTTTACATCAGCGGGGATTGTGTGAGTACAGCAAATTACAATGCCTGTCAGGGCAGGTGGGCGGTTTGGCGTGGAGATCCAGTGTGGGAGGTACTTTAGTATTGAAAAGACGATGAAAAGGACCCAGAACATTCAAAGGAGGGAAACCAACATTACAGGCAAAAAGTAAACTTCCATCCATCCTTCCTTCCTTCCATCCTTCCTTCCTTCCTTGTTCCTCTCTTCTTTTTCTCTTTCCTTCCTTCCATCCTTCCTTCAATCCTTCCTTCTTTCCTTCCTTCCTTCCTTCTTCCTCTCTTCTTTTTATCTTTCCTTCCTTTCTTCCTTCCTCCCTCTTTCCTTCCTTTATTCCTTCTATCCTTTCTTTATTCCTTGTTCCCCTCTTCTTTATCTCCTTCCTTCCTTCTTCCTCTTTTCTTTTTCTTTTTCCTTCCTTCCCTTGTTCCTTTCTTCTTTCCTCCCTCCCTCTTTCCTTCCTTCCTCGCTCTTTCCTTCCTTTATTCCTTCCTCCCATCCTTGTTCCCCTCTTCTTTATCTGCTTCCTTCCTTCTTTCCTTTATTTGTCTCCTTCCTTCATTCTTTTATCTCGCTCCCTCCTTCCTCCCCCTTTCATTTCCTTCGTTCTTTCCTTCCTTCCTTCCTTCCTTCCTCCTTCCTTCCTTCCTTCCTTCCTTCCTTCCTTTCTTCCTTCCTTCCTTTCTTTCTTTCTTTCTTTCTTTCTTTCTTTCTTTCTTTCCTTCCTTCCTTCCTTCCTCCCACTCTTCTTTTTATCCTTCCTTCCTTCCTTCCTTCCCTTCCCTTCCCTTCGCTTCCCTTTCCTTCCTTAATTCCTCTACTTCCTTCTTTCCTTCCTTCCTCTCCTTCCTTCCTTCCTCCCACTCTTCTTTTTATCTCTCTGTCCTTCCTTCCGTCCTTCCTTGCTTCCTTCCCTTCCCTTTTCTTCCTGCCCCCTCTCCTTCCTTAATTCCTCTCCTTCCACTCTTCTTTTTTCCTCTCTGTCCTTCCTTCCTTCTTTTCCTTCTTTCTCTCTCTTTTTCTCCTTCCTTTTTCCTTTCCTTATTTCATTTCTTCTTCTTCCTTCCCTCCTTCTTTCCTTCTTCCTCTCTTCCTTCCATCCTCCTCTATTCTTTCTAACTTCTTTCCTTTCTTTCATCCTTCCATATTACACCCTTCCTTCTCCTTCCTTCCTTCCTTCCTTCCTTCTTTACTTCCTCATCTACCATGTAAGTCCCAGTACCCCTACCCACAGCCCACACTTGACATGCCACTTTCTGGGTGGTCATATGGTCAGACCATGTCCTTTTTCAGATGTGGTCCCACCTCTAATGCCGCGTACACACGATCGGACTATTTCCAGCGGAGGCCCGCCGGACTTTCCGAACGAGCGGACTTGCCCACACAGGACCGGACTTTTCCACGGGACTTTTGAAATGAACGGATTTGCCCACACACGGAGAAGAGTCCGTTCATTTTGAACGTGACTCCAGGTAGACGAGACTAGCGAAGGAAGTTAATGTCGCCGCCTCCATCGGCGAGATTGACACCTTGCTAGCCCCGTCACCTGGTATGGATTTAAAGGGGAATCCCAACGCCGAAAAAACGGCATGGGGTCCCCCCAAAACCCATATCAGACCCTTATCCGAGCACGCAGCCCAGCCGGTCAGGAAAGGGAGTGGGGACGAGCGAGTGCCCCCCCATCCTGAGCCGTACCAGGCCGTGTGCCCTCAACATGGGGGGTGCTTTAAGGAAGGGGTGACTCTGCGGCCCCCCCCCACCCAAAAGCACCTTGTCCCCATGTTGATGAGGACAAGGGCCTCTTTCTGACAACCCTGGCCTGGTTGTCAGGGTCTGCGGGCAGGGGGCTTATCGGAATCCGGGAGCCCCTTTAAATATGGGGGCCCCCAGATCCCGGCTCCCACCCTATGTGAATGAGTATGGGGTACATGGTACCCCTACCCATTCACATGAGGGAAAAAGTGTTTAAAAAAACACACAACACAGGTTTTTAAAGTACTTTATTAGACAGCTCCGGGGGTCTTCTTCCAACTTCGGGGGTCTTCTTCCGACTTCGGGGGTCTTGTCCCGCTCTTCGTTTCTTCTGCCGGGCCTCCGCTATCTTCTTGCAGCTTTTTTACTAGCGTTGGCCCGGTCTTCTGGTTCGTTGCGTTTGTCGCCGCCACCTTGTTCTTCTTCTTCTCTTCTTCTGATGTTGCCACAACGCTGTCTCCGCCTGTAATGGCCGGGACGTGTTGCACGGTGACTTATATAGGTACAAGGGGCGGGGTCACCGGCTGATGTCACATGGTGCCCTCGCCCCTTATGATGTCACAGTCCCATCATCCCCCGGGACTGTGACATCATAAGAGGCGAGGTCACCATGTGACATCAGCTGGTGACCCCGCCCCTTGTCCCCATATAAGTCACCGCGCAACACGTCCCGGCCATTACAGGCGGAGAGAGCGTCGTGGCAACATCGGAAGACGAGAAGAAGAAGAAGGAAGAAGAAGAACAAGGCGGCGGCAGCGACAACAGCGACGAGCCAGAAGACCGGGCCAACGCTAGTAAAAGAGCTGCAAGAAGATAGCGGAGGCCCGGCAGAAGAAAGGAAGAGCGGGACAAGACCCCCGAAGTCGGAAGAAGTCGGAAGAAGACCCCCGGAGCTGTCTAATAAAGTACTGTAAAAACGTGTTGTGTGTGTTTTTTTTAACACTTTTTCCCTCAGGTGAATGGGTAGGGGTACCATGTACCCCATACTCATTCACATAGGGTGGGGAGCCGGGATCTAGGGGCCCCCTTATTAAACATGGGGACAAGGTGCTTTGGGGCTTCCCCAAAGCACCCACCCCCCCAGGTTGAGGGCACGGGGCCTGGTATGGCTCAGGAGGGGGGGGGGGGGCGCTCGCTCGTCCCCACCCCCTTTCATGACCAGCCAGGCTGCATGCTCAGATAAGGGTCTGATATGGATCTTGGGGGGACCTCCACACCGTTTTTTTAGCGTAGGGATTCCCCTTTAAATCCATACCAGGCGACGGGGCTAGCAAGGTGTCAATCTCGCCGATGGAGGCGGCGACATTGACTTCCTTCGCTAGTCCCGTCTACCTGGAGTCACGCTCAAAATTAACGGACTTTACTCCATGTGTGGGAAAGTCCGTTCATTTCAAAAGTCCTGCGGACTAGCACACAGAGGACCGGATTGTCTACCGGACTGGGAAGAAAAAGTCCGCCGGAGCCCACACACATCCGCCGGATAGTCCCATCGTGTGTACGCGGCATAAGTATGCAGAAATCTTCCTCTCGCCACTGCAATCCCCTCAGTAAATACTCTGTTTTAAGTGACTGCACATGCTCAGTAACTAAAATCGGGGTTCCCACTTAAAAAAAAAAAAAGTCAGCAGCTACAAATACTGCAGTTGCTGACTTTTAATAATCGGACCCTCACCTGTCCCAGGGTCCAGCGATGCGGGGGATCGAAGCCCCGCTTGTCCCCCCCTCTGCTCAGCGGTGCCAGCATTTTAACTGTGGGCGCCCACTGCGCATGTGCCACGCGCCGTCACTGGCCGCGCAATCATTTGGGACCTGTCACATTTCCCAGATGATTGACAAGAGGGAGGGGGGAGAGACGATCTCCCTTTCTGCGCCGAGGGAAGTGACGTAAGGAGCCAAGGCGCCGAAGGAGGCAGATTACGAGGGACCCCCTAGCAACAGGCATTTAGAGGTGAGTAAAAAAAAAAATTTTCTCCAAATGTTTTTTTTTTTTTTTTTTTAAGCACATTAATGATTTCTTTTATTTTTTGGGGTGGAACTCTACATGGCCTGAGACAAAATATCATTGAAGTAGAGGTTTACCGTGTAAGATACAGGACTGCCTTGGCAAATCCAGGATAGATGACATCCATACAGTATCTATCTACCTATCTATCTATCTATCTATCTATCTATCTATCTATCTATCTATCTATCTATCTATCTATCTATCTATCTATCTATATATCAGCAGCATCATCCAGAGGCCCCTTTAAGCTGCCCAGCAGAACATTTCTTGTTTCCTCTCCCTGGCAGTAAAAGTGCACAGGGAGAGGGAGGACACAATCGTGGCTACAGCAACCTCCGTTTATACCCCTTTTGAGTTGCTGCCCATGCCTAGTAACTTAAATAAGAGTGATGTTGTGATCCTGGGACATTGCCCAAAACAAAGCATCATTGGGGAGAGGTCCAAGATATGAGACCGTCCTGGCAAATTCAGGACAGATGGCGTCTATCTATCTATCTATCTATCTATCTATCTATCTATCTATCTATCTATCTATCTATCTATCTATATATCTATCTATCCATCTGCATTACTGGCCAGAGGCCCCTTTAAGTTTTCCAACAGAACGTTACTCCCAGGCTGCACAGTTACCGTATTTATCGGCGTATAACACGCACTTTTTCCCCCTTAAAATCGGGGGAAAGTCGTGGGTGCGTGTTATACGCCGATACCCCAAAAAAAAAGTGGCCAAAAAATTAAAACGGCGCCGAAAAACAGCGGCCGCCGCCGAAAAAAAAAAAACGAGCGCCGCCGGAAAAAAAACGAGCGCCGCCGAAAAAGACCGATCTGTCTGTTCCGCTCTGCTCGCAGTCCCGCCTCCCTGCGCTTGCTTCAGAAACAGCAGGGAGGCGGGACTGAGAGCAGGAGCCGAACAGACGGCTCGGGCTTTTCCGCCGACGCTCGTTTTTTTTCGGCCGCGCGGTCTTTCTAGGCGGCAATTTCAAATACGCAAAAGATGGAAATGACGCTGACAAGCTGCAGATCACACTGGGCAAGCTGCAGATCACACTGGGCAAGCTGCAGATCACACTGGGCAAGCTGCACATCACACTGGGCAAAGCTGCACATCACACTGGGCAAAGCTGCAAATGATGCTGACAAGCTGCAAATGATGCTGACAAGCTGCAAATGATGCTGACAAGCTGCAAATGACGCTGACAAGCTGCAATGACGCTGGGCAAAGCTGCAAATGACACTGGGCAAGCTGTAAATGACGCTTAAATGTAAGTGTTTTTTTTCCCTAAACTTCCCTCCTAAGTTTTTTCCTTAAAATGCCCTCCTAAACTTGGGGTGCGTGTTATACGCCGATAAATACGGTAGTTTACCCTACCTGCTAGTGACAGAGCACAGGTAGAGGGAGGACACAGAAGGACTTGGATTGGTGGATGCCAGCTTGCAGCAATGGGGCAAGGAGGACTTATTGATCATTTAAGGCATAGCCTCACCCACCACCTGAATGGAGGACACAGTGAGTCCAGGCACAGGGATAGACTCATCGGGCTGCTGTTGTGTGTCTGTGACTGGAACCCTGGAGGACAAAAGAGCTTGGGGCTGCTGCTGAGGATATAGAGGGCTGCTGTATAGTCAGAGTGCTGGGCAGTCAGGGATACTTTCCTTTCTTTTTTTTTTTTCTTTCTCTCTCTCTCTCTCTTTATCTTCCTTTCTTTCTCTTTCTCTCTCTCTTTCCTTCTCTCACTCTCTCTCTCTCTTTTCTTTTTCTCTCCCTCTCTTTATTTTTCTTCCTTTCTCTCTTTCTTTCCTTTATGTTTCTTTCTCTCTCTCTCTCTCTCTCCCCCCCCCTCTCTCTCTCTCTCTCTCTTTTGCGTGTTCTCTCTTTCTTTCTTCTGTCTCTCTCTTTCTTTTTACTTCTCTCTGTCTTTCTTTCATTTTCTTTTCTTTCTATCTCTCTCTTTCTTTTGCTTTCTCTCTCTTTCTTTTTCTTTCTTTCTCTCGCTCTCGCTTTTGCTTTCTCTCTCTCTTTCTTCTGTCTCTCTGTCTCTTTCTCTCTGTCTTTTCTTTCTCTCGTCATCTCTCTCTCTCTTTCTCTCTCCCCCTCTCTCTTTTCTTTTTCTCTCTTTGTCTCTTTCTTTCCTTTCATTTTCGTTCTCTCTCTCTTTCTTTCTTTTGCCTTTTCTCTCTCTTTCTTCTGTCTCTCTCTTTCTTTCTTTAATTTTCTTTCTATCTCTTCCGCCGGAAAAGTCCGGGCGTGTGTGGGCGTGTCCGCTTGTTCAGAAAGTCTGGCGGACCTCCGCTGGAAAGTCCGTTGAACAGTCCGATCGCGTGTAATAATAATATAATAGTGCGGTATCACATAATAGTCAATGGTACCAACCTTGGCATAGTAGGAAACAGATACACGTGTGCAGCCGCTATCTGTGACTGATCGTTTGAATATGACAGTAATACCCGTCTGATCGCTGTATGTTTAGATCGCGGTTGGACTGCTAGTGCCTGGGACATGGTGCCACTTCATGGTCTATATCAGTCTTTCTCAACCTTTTCAACACAAAGGTACCCTTGGAATAACTTTCCGGTCTCGGGGAACTCCCGGCTAAAAATTACAATATCTGCAATAGACAAGTGCACAACAAAAAAATTTGTTTATTTTCGTTTCGTTTTTTTTGTTTCCGTTGATTCGTAACGATTCGTACATTCGTAAGAGTTATTTTTTGTTGATTCGTTTTTCCGTTAGTTTAATTTTCGTTTATTCGTTTATTCGAAATTCGGACGCATTCGTATTTATTCGTACATTCGTAACATTCGTAGATTCGTAATCGGAGCATAATTCATAATTTTATGTAATGTGTATGCTATTATTACATTTTAAGAGACACGGAAAATTACGAATCGAAAAAAAAAAGTTACGAATGTACGAATTTTTTCGTTCAATCCATTCGAAGCACGTTAAGCAGCGCCATTGTAAGAGACACGGAAAATAACGATTCAAAAAAAAAAAAAAAAAAAAGTTACGAATGTACGAATTTTTTTCGTTCAATCCATTCGAAGCACGTTAAGCAGCGCCATTGTAAGAGACATGGAAAATTACGATTCAAAAAAAAAAAAAAAGTTACGAATGTACGAATTTTTTCGTTCAATCTATTCGAAGTACGTTAAGCAGCACCATTGTAATGGACACGGAAAATGACCAATTCAACAAAAAAAAAAAAGTTACGAATGTACGAATTTTTTCGTTCATTTTCCTGTTTTCGTTTTTCGGATTTTCTTCATTCGTACATTCGTTGTTTCTAATTTGTTTTTTTTTTTTTCGGATTTTCGTTATTTTCGGATTCGTTTGATTCGAACGATTCGTTATTCGTTAAAATTTTTAGCGAATCGTTCGTTCATTCTTACGAAAACGAACGAACGAAAATAACGAAAAATAACGAAACGAATTGCACATATCTAGCCTGGAACTCATGATACATTAGTGTGAAGGTCAGTGGGAAGAATGCTCCTTACACTTGTGATCATTGGGAGGAATTCCCATCCCCCCCCCCCCTTATAGATAGCTAAAAAGATCAACAGTGTCAGTGGAAACTTTATTGAGAGGCAGAAATTTTCATTGCTCAAGGAACCTCTAGCAACCCCTGGAGAAACCTCTAGCAACCCCTGGAGGAACCCCTAGCAACCCCTGGAGGAACCTCTAGCAACCCCTGGAGGAACCTCTAGCAACCCCTGGAGGAACCCTAGTGTTCCACGGAACCCTGGTGGAGAAACCTTGGTCTACATAAAGAAGACACTCTGAGGAACTCCATACATTAGACGGCCAGCCATGATCATGTATGTGGTATGAAATCCCCAGAGGCCTGTTATTCATCCAGGCTGATCTCTACAAATATAACGTGTATACATACCGTAATATATTCTCAGCCTAGTCCACGCATCCCCTCCTCCTCCTCCGTATATCAGAGATAATGTATACATTCTATCCGCACTGACAACCACAATGTCCTGCAATCTTCTCAGGCCAAGGTCCCCCCCTGCTCAGCGGCCGCAGCCTATTATTATTATGTGAAAGTCATCATAAAGGGTAGCGGACCTCGCCGCATGTCCCCTGTAAATGTTTTGGATACTTGAGCACGCGGCAGAATCCCCTTCATTGCGGGGGAAACGGGGGAACTCTGACCTTTGCGGGCTCCAACCCTCTCACCCGTTGAAGAGCAGTAATTACTATGGTCTGTCACAGATGAGGAATTGGAGCACTTAGATGCCACAACCAGTCACTGGTGGTCAACTATTTAAAACATATTACTTATTGGCTCATGAGCGATGACATTTTAAATGCCGGCCGTCAAATGGAGCAAAGCAATCTACGAAACCCCAGACTGTCTTCACTCTGATGAAGGATAGGAGATGCGCCCGCTTTCCTTCCCGCTTCCCTTCCCGCTTCCCTTCCCGCTTTACCGGCTCCGATAAATCCCCATTTATTCTGCATCCGAGCTTGCTTGCCGTGTAACATTTTAAATCATATTTATATACCGTATATACTCGAGTATAGGCCGACCCGAATATAAGCCGAGGCACCTAATTTTACCACAAACAACTGGGAAAACGTATTGACTCGAGTATAAGCCTAGGGTGAGAAATGCGCAGCTACTGTAAGTGGAAAAGAGGGTCAACGATGCCCATTTGCAGCCTCACTGTGCCCATGCAGATGGACACAGTTGACCCATTTGGGGCCCTGTATCTCAGGGTCACTTAGTGCTAGGAACCCCATCTTTGGATATGTTGTAGTGCTAATTCCACTGGGTTGGAATATAACATTTGGGGTTCCTAGCACCAAGTGGCCCCGAGATATGGGGCCCCAAATTCGGGTCAGAAAATGTCAAGCACTTTTCTGCAGCAGAGAATGACATTTTCCGAACCGAATTTGGGTCTCCGTATCTCGGGGCCACTTAGTGCTAGGAACCACATATTTGGATATGTTATAGTGCTAGGTCCACTGGGTTGGCACACCAAATTTGGGACTCCTAGACCCAAGTGGCCCCGAGATACGGGGCCCCAAAATCGGGTCGGAATTTTTTTTTTTTTGCTGCAGAAAAGTGCTTGACTGGAGTATAAGCCGAGGGGGGCACTTTCAGCACAAAAAAATGTGCTGAAAAACTCGGCTTATACTCGAGTATATACGGTACTTGTTTTGCAAGACTTTGTTGTCTTTGCCCAACTTGCTTTGCCCACTTCAGCTCCGGAAAGGTTTACCCCCCCCCCCCTTCATGACCGCGCTACTTTAACTGGTAATTGCGCGGTCATGCCACGCTGCACCCAAATTACCTTTATAAAAAAAAAAAATTCACACAAATAGAGCTTTCTTTTGGTGGTATTTGATCACCACTGGGGTGCCGTCCATCCTAATCTCTAGACATGTGCACAACAAAAAAAATCGTTTTTTTTTTTTTTTTTCGTTTCGTTTTTTTGGTTTTTGAAAAAAATTCGTTTTTTTTTTTTTCGTTTTTTTTCGTTTTTGAAAAAAATTCGTTTTTTTTTTTCGTTTCGTTTTTTTTGTTTCCGTTGATTCGTAACGATTCGTACATTCGTAAGTCGTCGGTGTTCGGATTCGTAACGATTCGTACATTCGTAAGTTGTCGGTGTTCGTATTCGTAACGATTCGTACATTCGTAAGAGTTATTTTTTCGTTGATTCGTTTTTTCGTTAGTTTAATTTTCGGATGCATTCGTATTTATTCGTACATTCGTAACATTCGTAGATTCGTAATCGGGGCATAATTCATAATTTGATGTAATGTGTATGCTATTATTACATTTTAATAATTTACGAATCGAAAAAAAAAGTTAGGAATCGGAAAAAAAAAATAGTTACGAATCGAAAAAAAAGTTACGAATGTACGAATTTTTTTGTTCAATAGAGACACAGAAAACTACAAATCGAAAAAAAAAAAAAAAAAAGTTCCAAATTGAAAAAAAAGTTACGAATGTACGAATTTTTTTGTTCAATCCATTCGAAGTACGTTTAGCAGCACCATTGTAAGAGACACGGAAAATTACCAATTCAAATAAAAAAAAAGTTACGAATGTACGAATTTTTTCGTTCGTTTTCGTTTTTCAGATTTTCTTCATTAGTACATTCGTTGTTTCTAATTTGTTTTTTCGGATTTTCGTTGTTTTTCGGATTCGTTTGATTCGAATGATTCGTTATTCGGATTCGTACGATTCGAACGATTCGTTCATTCGTACGAAAACGAACGAACGAAAATAACGAAAAAAACGAAAAACGAAAAAAAAAAAACGAAACGAATTGCACATGTCTACTAATCTCCATGCGCTGCCCCATAATCTCCATGTGGGGCGCCGACTCGCCAAAATCTCCAACCCGCATCACTTCCGCTGATTGTTCAGCAGCAATAATTGGAGATTTGGACGAGTTGGCTGTTTTCACAGAACACCGGCAGTGCAGTGGCGGCTGGTGGTTTTTTCTTTGAGGGGGGCGGCAAACAGCCACCCCCCCTACAGTGGCAACCCCCCCCCCCCCAGGACAGTCGGGACACCAAAGCCCTGCACTTACCCCATCTAGGAAGCAGGCGGGCGGGCAGGGATGTCCGGCAGCTTTCTTCCTCCTCCTGTGGTGTGGATCATGGCGGCTTCCGCCTCATCCTCCTAGGTGTTCAATAGGATCGCCTGACCTTTCAGCCAATTGGGAAACACGTATCAGACCCACGCTTACTGATTGGTGGAGAGGAGAATCAGTGTTAGAAAAGCGAACATTCATTTGCTTTTCTAACACACCTCGGTGGGCTCTGAGCACAATGCTCCGAACTCCGAGTCCACCCTATTTTGAAGCCTATTAGAGCCTCTGGCTCTAATCAGGTGCTTCAAAAAAACAACCCCGCCACTGATAGATTCATGCTATGCACCCTTAATGGATGGGGCTGCACTGCGGCAGCGTATATACACTACGGTACACCATATAATGGGCAGACATTGTTAGTCTACCCGATACTAACCAACAACATGGCCGCCTCCAGGGCGGCGACAGCTTTTTTCCTCCTTACCCAGTGTTCTGTCAAAACAGCCAACTCGTCGTGTACCTTAGTGTATATGCTGCCGCTGTTCTGTCAAAACAGCCAAGTCGTCGAAATCTCCAATTATTGCTGCTGGTGAGTCACTGGAAGTGACGTGGTTGGAGATTTTGGTGATTTGGAGTTTTTGGCAGAACACGAGACTCATAGGTTTCTCACAGGAAGCGGGTCCGGATTTGGCCGGGAGGAGAAGCGACTGGATTGGCCGAGAGGAGAATCCAGGGAAGCCGCCAAAGCTGCCAGTGGTGACCCGGATGGGGTAAGTGCAGGGCTGGCAAGCAGGCGAGTGGGCGGGGGGTTTGTTTGCCACCCCTCGGGCTCTAATCCTGTGCTTGAAAAAATAAAAAAACCCCATTGGAATCAATGCGTTCAGCGCCCAGCATGTAGATTAGGGGGGCAGTGCCCCTGCACCCCTTTATGGACGGGCCCCAACTGTGTAGTTCAATAAAACACAGAAAACCTACATAAAAATGGGGAAAAACACGGCTCCCATATATATATATCTCATCTTTGTATGTAGCCGTTTGCCTGGAGTTAGTAGTAGTGGTGATATGTTTGTGCCATCCTTACTATCACACCTCCAATTCTGATTCGTGAGTTTTGCTACACGGGTCCTAGCTTTTAAATACTTCCATAAATGCAAGACCCACGGGTGTATTGATAAAGAGCTATACATCCTGTGTAACTGCATTTACATTCCTTCTGTACAATAGCGAATGTTACACAACTGTTTTCTCTCCAGGTTGAATGTTCCTCATTCATACAGAATAGAGTGAATCAGTGAAATATCACATTACGGCCACTAGATGGAGCTGACGATAATTGCAATTAAATACTTATTGATCCTCTGCTCCCTCTAGTGGCCATAGTGTGATATTTTACTCCACGACGAACAGTTGACCTGTAGAGAAAATTTCGTTTTGCCCACATTCACACAGCACGAATGTACATGCAGTTTGGTGGATAGCACTGCCCATTTTTTTTATAAATATGCCCCCTAGAGTGCACAGTTGTTTGAAGTGAACTTACCCGTTATTTGCCATGCATTCCCAGTGGAAAAATAAACAAAGTATAAACTCCTCTCAGCCCTGACCTCACCGAAGCTCCTCTCAGGAGGATTAAATAAACTCTGAGTGTTGTGTTTTCCTCAGATAATGGTTGTTGTTTCTCTGTAATTGCAGTTCAATGTAAATCCGGTGATTGCCGTAGTCGGGATTAGGCGAGTCATAGACGAGAGATAAAGCCGGCCGGCCGTCCGCCCTCCCTTCCTGATCACTGTGCAGTCACAATGTGGGTTATACAATTCGGGGTGAGGTTCACTTTGCCGCTTTAAAGATTCACGGTGCCATCAAATTTATGTGCAAAATGTTTTTTTTTACCATAATGCACTGCATGACCTTCCAACTATGGCTTTAAAGGGGCGATAAGGGGGCTTTGGATAAGCCAGACCCCCCCCCCACTATAAAAGGGGGTACAGAGCAGCCATAGCGTCAGTGAACTGGAAGCTGACAAACTGCACAGGGAGAGACAAGCGTCTTTAATTCTGATTGCTAGCTCTTCGGCTAATCAAGCCCTTTCCTGTCTTTTGTTGTTTTTATTATTTGGAGATTTTTTTGGTGGTTAATTTGAGTCTGAAGTCAATTATAGCTGCTGTCCCACCCATAGTAAACTCTCTATTTTTGCTAAAAGGCTCCCCTTTTTTTGGGGGGAGAGGGGGTAAGATTGTTGTCAGGACCGGAATCTAAACCCACAATCTCTGCTGCGCCTGGCAGTAGCTCTCCTTGCTAAGCCACCTCAGATACTGGACAGCTCCCTGTCTGAACTCTTGGACAATCCTGCTTTGTCTCTTGTTTCTGGTGAACCTTGAACCCTTTGCTCCTTTCATGCTATAGATACCTGCAGCTGTCCTTATCTCCTCTACCACTTGTTACTGAACTTTGGTATGTTTCTTGACTACGCTTCCACTTGATCCCAACCTGCAACCTCTTGTTTCCAACCTTTGGCTTGTTCCTCGACTACGCTTCCACTTGATCAGATCATGCAACCACTCATTACCAACCTTTGGCTTGTTCCTCGACTAGGCTTCCACTTGATCCCAACCTGCAACCTCTTGTTACCAACCTTTGGCTTGTTCCTTGCCTACGCTTCCACTTGATCACAACCTCTTGTTACCAACCTTTGGCTTGTTCCTCGACTACGCTTCCACTTGATCCCAACCTGCAACCACTCTTGTTCAACCTTTGGCTTGTTCCTCACCTACGCTTCCACTTGATCCCAACCTGCAACCGCTTGTTACCAACCTCTGGCTTGTTCCTTGCCTACGCTTCCACTTGAACGCAACCTCTTGTTACCAACCTTTGGCTTGTTCCTCGACTACGCTTCCACTTGATCCCAACCTCTTGTTACCAACTTTTGGCTTGTTCCTTGCCTACGCATCCACTTGATCGCAACCTCTTGTTACCAACCTTTGTCTTGTTCCTTGACTACACTTCCACTTGATCTCAACCTGCAACCACTCTTTTTCAACCTTTGGCTTGTTCCTCACCTACGCTTCCACTTGATCCCAACCTGCAACCTCTTGTTACCAACCTTTGGCTTGTTCGTCACCTATGCTTACACTTGTTCCCAACAAGCAACCACTCATTCCACTTGATCAGAACCACTTGTTACCAACCTTTGGCTTGTTCCTCGACTACGTTTCCACATGATTCCAACCTGCACCCATTCATTACCAACCTTTGTCTTGTTCCTTGACTACACTTCCACTTGATCCCAACCTGCAACCACTCGTTACCAACCTTTGGCTTGTTCCTCACCTACGCTTCCACTTGTTCTCAACCAGCAACCACTCGTTACCAACCTTTGGCTTGTTCCTCGACTATGCTTCCACTTGATCCCAACCTGCAACCTCTTGTTACCAACTGTCAGGAACACATTGTGAATAGTCTGATGTGCGTGTGTGTGCGCGCACATGCGCAGGCAGGTTCCGATGGGTGCTTGCTGGGCTGGGCACAGGCATGTGTGTGAGTGCATGCGTGGGAACAATCGGCATATGCGCAGGCATGCACATTAGCACTACATTGGCACCAGAGGGCCTTTATAAGGACAGCAGCTGCACTAGTGCAGTGCTGTCTGATATGCAGCTTTACCCAGTGGTCTGATCCTGTGCCTGTACCTGATCCAGTATTTGACTCGGCCTTCTGACCACGCTGCTATCTCCAGTCCTGACTTTTGGCTTGCCTTGACCCTGATTATTCCTGCCTGTTTGCCTGATTTCCTGTTGCCAAACCCGGCTTGAACTCTGACCATTCTCTGCCTGCTGTTTATAATAGACTGATCCTCCGTATATGACCTGGTTTGTCTGACTCTGCTCCAGTCTTCTGCTTCCAGCCTGTGTAGCTCCAGTACCGCTGTCCTCCATCCACAGCATACCTGCATCCACTGTCATGCATTCACAGCATACCTGCATCCGCTGTTCCTGCTACTCATCTGCTACCACTACCGCGACCAAAGGCGGACTTTGCAGGCACTCTTACCTCACTGTGCACTCGTGGCCGCTGTTGTAACTCCAGTGGTTATTGAGCCAGGGTTGTACAAGAGGTCTCCCTCTACTTGTCAGGCTCTCCCAGACAGTACGTAACACCAACCTTTAGCTTTAAAACACTAGAGAAGGGGTGTTGGCGCTGTTCTAAACCACAATAAAAAATATAGATAATACAGGGATATAAAGTGTAGGGGTGGAGCGTATCTCAAATGTTAAAATGTCAGACACAAAATAAATAAATAAAGTGCATGTGTAATAAAGTGAGTCAGTGATGTGTAATAGTACATACACCACAATAAACAAATCACATAATGTAAAAAATGGTGCTTAACTGACATAAAATAGTGATTATTAAGACTTAAATATTCAGAGAGTGGGGTAAAAGTGGACAAAGTGCAAGTGCATCAATAAATAAATGAGGTAGACATAACAACTAATTCCTGCAATGCAGGAAAAAAAGATTGATCATAACATAAACAATATTGAAGTATAGTGCAAATTTAGAAGGCCACCGGGAAGAATATATAGAGAAAAAATTGCATTCACTATAAGTAAACAATGGTGTCACCGTAAGTCATAGATAAAGTGACTACAAGGGCTAGGCTCTGTATCTAATGTCTATGTCTATATCAAATCCAGTATAGATACAAGTTGATACATAAAAGTTTCTATATAGAGATTCAAACAAATTATCAAAGCATCCCCAAGAAAAATATATAATAATAATAAACAATTTTAAAAAATGATAAAAAATGAACTTTGTATATGTATAAAAAAATATAAGTAGATGAATAAGTATGGAAGTCCTGCATAGGATAAATGGAGGATATATCAGTATATATATACAGAACCGCGGGAGAAAATTATGTGTATATAATCTGTTGAGGGTTCAGTCTGAAATCAGACCCAAAAAATAGTAAAAAACTGTTCTTGAAATCAATGCAGTTGTGTTGATCCGGTGCTCCCCTCCTTCCGACACTGCCCCTTATTTAATTGCACTTACCAGAGTGCCCAACCCCTGCAGGGGTAATGAGCATAGAAGTACTGGTTCAAGCAGTCCTCGCTGGTCTCATCTGGGGGTCCTTGCTTGTCTCAGCTGGGGGTGTCCACTTTTTCTCACAGAGGTTGCTGTTATCTGGATCCTATCTTTGGGTCATCAGGGTCCTCAGGGTGTTCTCAGCAATATTGGGTATGGTAATAAGGGAAGGACAGACTCATAGCGTGAATCCGTTTAAAAAGCAGTATTTTAATCTTTAAATTAGTAAAATAACCACCAAGTGGTAAAATGGAGAAATTAGGGCTAGCAAGCCCATACAGCAAAAAAAGGGGCAAGAGACGGCGTGTGAATCAATGCCGCTGTTCCGGATAGCGGCGTGCGTTCCACGGCCGCGAATAGCTAGAAACCGGAAGTTCGGCTCCGCCGGATGTGACGTGTTGTGTATCAAGATAGTACCGCCTTACGCGTTTCGTCATAGGACGTCGTCTGAGGTTCAGACGACGTTCTAGGACGAAACGCGTAAGGATTTTTTACATTATGTGATTTGTTTATTGTGGTGTATGTACTATTACACATCACTGACTCATTTGATTTTCATACCAACCTTTGGCTTGTTTCTTGACTACACTTCCACTTGATCCCAACCTGCAACCACTCGTTATCAACCTTTGTCTTGTTCCTCACCTACGCTTCCACTTGAGCCCAACCTGCAAGCACTCATTACCAACCTTTGGTTTGTTCCTCACCTACGCTTCCACTTGATCCCAACCTGCAACCACTCGTTACCAACCTTTGTCTTGTTCCTCACCTACGCTTCCACTTGAGCCCAACCAGCAACCACTCATTACCAACCTTTGGCTCGTTCCTCACCTACGCTTCCACTTGATCCCAACCTGCAACTACTCGTTACCAACCTTTGTCTTGTTCCTCACCTACGCTTCCACTTGAGCCCAACCAGCAACCACTCATTACCAACCTTTGGCTCGTTCCTCTCCTACGCTTCCACTTGATCCCAACCTGCAACCACTCATTACAAACCTTTGGCTTGTTCCTCGACTACGCTTCCACTTGATCCCAAACTTCAACCTCTTGTTACCGACCTTTGACTTGTATAGTGACTATGCATCTGCTTGTGTAATACCTGCTATATCTGCTACTGGACCCCGGCTTGCTCACCTCCTGGTGGGGCAAAGCTGAGGACCGCAACCTAGTACTAACACACAGCAAAACCCATGCCCACGATCAGGAGCTCTCATGAATTGCGGTTAGTGCTTAGACCCTGCACCTCAAGTGAGCTCGCACCATCCAACAGGATGACCTGTGTGTTCACTTATCTAGTTGGTCAATGGAAACCTCTCTACTGCTATACCTACTGCTCTCAGAGCCTGACCCCTGACAATAATTTTGTTGTTTTTATGTTGTTTTATGTTGTTTGGACTTTATTTTAAGTTAAACTGCTTGTTTTTTTTCTTCAAGGCTTCCCTTTATTATTTTTATGACCTGTGTTTCGGGAAGTATTATGTTGTTTTCATTTATTTTTTCTTTTTAGTTGATTAGGCCTTTTTTAGTTTGGGGTGTTAAAAGCAAAACATTCACTTGCTACAGCCTATCTGTTCATGGAATTGACTTTTATTTTGCAGCATGCATAAAAAAATAACTGCAAAAAAGCTCATTCACCCAAACCATCTCACATTATATCACGCACTTTCACTCCCTATCCCCATAGATAAAATAAAAGTTAGACACACACCAGTTAGGCCCATTATCCCCGAATAAAACTGTCCTGCTGCTGGCCAGCTTTACATTGCTGTATCTTCTGCCATATCCTAACTCTTGTAGAAAAGCCCCCAGGCTGTGCTCTTTGTCTCTAGTAAATGTAGGTCTAGCCTTGTCCATTACAATCGTCCTGATGCTGGTCACATTACTCCTTCATCTGTAGTCTCGTAACTCTTGTAGCCAAAAAAAAAATGACCGTATTCCTTTTCCCTAGTACATCTCGACCAATTCTGACCCACAAAAATGACCTGTTGCTGACCAATTTTACCCTGCTGCATCACATGTGGTCTCCTATTGCTTAACCCCTTCAATACCGGGCAGTTGGAAAAGTGGGCAAAATTGCACTGATACCAAATCGCTCAGATCTGAATGGGGCTTTATGTTTATTTTTCTGCTTTTTCCTCTTCTTTTAACCCCTTCAATACCGGGCACTTTCTCCCCCTTCTTGCCCAGGCCAATTTTCAGCTTTCAGCGCTGTCACACTTTGATAAATAATCTTTCTTCATAAATTTAGGCCAAACTGTATTCTGCTAAATTTTTTATGAAAATACCCCAAATCAGTGTATATTATTTAGTCTGTAGGAAAGTTATACAGTCCACAATCTATGGGATATAAAAAAAAATTAAAAACGCCTGTAAACGAAACACGGCCAAACGCGAGTTACCGCGATTACAAGCTGTTACAGGCGTTTGGCGTTTCAAATGCCTCTGAACATCCGTCCTGAACGCATTTTTTGGCTTTCCAAAAAATATGCTTCTAAACTCAACTGCCTAAAAACGACTATAAACGACCCTGTGTACATGGACAGATGAGATAACATAGAGGAGAGTTCAGGGGCAGCTGAAAGAAACGCCCAACTGCTCCTAAATGTCCGTTTACCAGTAGCAGTGTACATGAGGCCTAAGTCTCCTCTTTTTATCTCTCTATCTCCCTTCTGATCAATGTTTATAAACAATGTTACTTTGTATCTCTCTAGCTCCCGTCTGATCAATGTTTATAAACAATGTTACTTTGTATCTCTCTATTTCCCGTCTGATCAGTGTTTATAAACAATGTTACTTTGTATCTCTCTATCTCCCGTCTGATCAATGTTTATAAACAATGTTACTTTGTATCTCTCTATCTCCCGTCTGATCAATGTTTATAAACAATGTTACTTTGTATCTCTCTATCTCCCATCTGATCAGTGTTTATAAACAATGTTACTTTGTATCTCTCTCTCTGATCAATGTTTATAAACAATGTTACTTTGTATCTCTCTATCTCCCGTCTGATCAATGTTTATAAACAATGTTACATTGTAACTCTCTATCTCTTGTCTGATCAATGTTTATAAACAATGCTACTTTGTATCTCTCTATCTCCCGTCTGATCAATGTTTATAAACAATGTTACTTTGTATCTCTCTATCTCCCGTCTGATCAATGTTTATAAACAATGTTACTTTGTATCTCTCTATTTCCCGTCTGATCAATGTTTATAAACAATGTTACTTTGTATCTCTCTATCTCCCGTCTGATCAGTGTTTATAAACAATGTTACTTTGTATCTCTTTATCTCCCGTCTGATCAATGTTTATAAACAATGTTACTTTGTATCTCTCTATCTCCCGTCTGATGAGTGTTTATAAACAATGTTACTTTGTATCTCTCTATTTCCCGTCTGATCAATGTTTATAAGCAATGTTACTTTGTATCTCTCTATCTCCCGTCTGATCAATGTTTATAAACAATGTTACTTTGTATCTCTCTATCTCCCGTCTGATCAATGTTTATAAACAATGTTACTTTGTATCTCTCTATCTCCCGTCTGATCAGTGTTTATAAACAATGTTACTTTGTATCTCTCTATCTCCCGCCTAATCAATGTTTATAAACAATGTTACTTTGTATCTCTCTCTCTCCTGTCTGATCAATGTTTATAAACAATGTTACTTTGTATCTCTCTATCTCCCGTCTGATCAATGTTTATAAACAATGTTACATTGTAACTCTCTATCTCTTGTCTGATCAATGTTTATAAACAATGCTACTTTGTATCTCTCTATTTCCCGTCTGATCAATGTTTATAAACAATGTTACTTTGTATCTCTCTATCTCCCGTCTGATCAGTGTTTATAAACAATGTTACTTTGTATCTCTTTATCTCCCGTCTGATCAATGTTTATAAACAATGTTACTTTGTATCTCTCTATCTCCCGTCTGATGAGTGTTTATAAACAATGTTACTTTGTATCTCTCTATTTCCCGTCTGATCAATGTTTATAAGCAATGTTACTTTGTATCTCTCTATCTCCCGTCTGATCAATGTTTATAAACAATGTTACTTTGTATCTCTCTATCTCCCGTCTGATCAATGTTTATAAACAATGTTACTTTGTATCTCTCTATCTCCCGTCTGATCAGTGTTTATAAACAATGTTACTTTGTATCTCTCTATCTCCCGCCTAATCAATGTTTATAAACAATGTTACTTTGTATCTCTCTCTCTCCTGTCTGATCAATGTTTATAAACAATGTTACTTTGTATCTCTCTATCTCCCGTCTGATCAATGTTTATAAACAATGTTACATTGTAACTCTCTATCTCTTGTCTGATCAATGTTTATAAACAATGCTACTTTGTATCTCTCTATCTCCCGTCTGATCAATATTTATAAACAATGTTACTTTGTATTTATCTATCTCCCGTCTGATCAATGTTTATAAACAATGTTAATTTGTATCTCTCTATCTCCCGTCTGATCAATGTTTATAAACAATGTTACTTTGTATCTCTCTATCTCCCGTCTGATCAATGTTTATAAACAATGTTATTTTGTATCTTTTTATCTTCTGTCTGATCAATGTTTATAAACAATGTTACTTTGTATCTCTCTATCTCCTGTCTGATCAATGTTTATAAACAATGTTTCTTTGTATCTCTCTATCTCCCGTCTGATCAATGTTTATAAACAATGTTACTTTGGGATAAAATAATGAAAACTGACACACACAGAATCTGGTGTAGCTGTGCGTAGTAACCAATCAGCTTCTAACTTCAACTTGTTCCATGAAGCTTTGACAATAAATATCCGTTCTTCTTCACTTGCAGGTCAGTGCGATTTCAGGTGAGACTTGCCTGACATCTGAGTGACTTCCCGCACCGATGTCTCTGCAAGTCGCACCGGAAATTTCCAAAAATAGTGCAGGAACCTTTTTTTTTTAATCGGAGTTGCACCGATTTAAACAGTTGCATTGTGGACAATCAGGTGCGACTTGTCATATGATTTGGAACTGTCCAATCGCATGACAAGTCGCAATGATGTGAACAGGGGACTAAAACCTGGAAGCTGATTGGTTACTCTGCACACCTGTCCCAGATTCCGTGGGCTGCAGCTTTAGTAAATCTCCACTGATGAGTTTTTTCCAAAAATTTGTAGGGTAATATTTCTCCAGCATAGTCACTGAACACGTCTTGTATTGCAGATTTTGTTCTTCTCTTTCGGTGTTTGTGGAGTTCAAAGCGCAGCCTGTCTGAGGTCACCTTATTTAGTGTTTTCTTCATGTGTTGAGAAATCGGGATCAGCACTAGAGAGCCCCGAGAAGCACCCAACAGCCTTCCTATAATGAGGTGCTGGGAGCTGCCGCTACCCTTTTCTGATTGCAGACTTAGTCCATCAGA